>JAOXYD010033105.1:0-14050 GCA_028565735.1 Pinacopodium congolense | reverse complement strand
AATCTTGATTCTAAGGCCAAGAGAAGCCTATATCAATCTTGTTCTATGTCAAGAGTAACTTATCAATCTTACTTTTCATAAAGAGTGTGAAGAGTAATCCTTACAACAATTTTTTTATGGCAAAGAGGAGACTTTCCAATACAACCAAAGATTATAATTTTTGTCCTACAAGGACAGCCCCTAATCCAAGCTCCTTTGAACTTTAAACCAAGTTTATATAGCTTATGACACCCTTAATCAAAATAAACACAAGATAAGGGCTCAAATGCAAGAAATGCAATATGGAATGTCAATGCACAATTAAGGCCTAATCCAATCCAACTCACATTCAAGAATTAAAAAAATCCAAATCTTTTTTATCCGAGGTGAAGAGCAACCTATCAAATCTATTTTAAAGGTAAAGAGTAGCCTATACCATAATCAACAATTAATACAAAGTTAGTTCTCCAATTTAAGTCATTAAACACACCTTTTATAGTGTTTCACTAAAGCACATGCAATAAAACTCAATTACGCAATTTCTAGAGGCAAATAAAATTATAACTAACCTCCTATAACTTTAATAAATCATAAACAATTTAATTCAATTAAAAAAAACGTGGTTAAACTATCAAATAATCAGATTAAGCATTCAAACATGCAATCTGTCTAAAATATGCAGTCTTAAAAATTCAGCCTATAAACACATGAATTTAATAACTTAAATGATGAAAATTAAATGTAATAAACCTAGTACAACATCAATCTATATGTTCACAATAAATATCAGAATCAAACACAATTTTAGCATATCATTTGAATGATCAAAATTAAGCTCAAAGTCAAGATTGTCAAATCTGGACAGTTTTGAGCAACCTGCAAAAATCAAGCTCAAATAAACAATATATTCACTGATAATTGAAAAAATACTGTCACACTCCTAGGACCTTAAAAAAACTAAAAACAATAAATTTTATGCACCGAAAAATGAGTTTAAACACATAATCGAAATGAAAAAGAAACTACAGCGAAAACTTGATAGTTTTAAGCAGTCTATGTTTTTTGAGCTTAAACACATAATTTAAGTGCTTAAAAATTAAAGTAAAAGATCCTATGCACTCTTAAGACCATAAGAAAAATATGTATGATAATTTTGAATCAATAAAAATGGTTTTACTAACTCAAAATTAAAGAACACAGAAGTTAAGCTATGAGCAGTGAAAATTGTGATAGTTTTAAAGAATGGAACTTTGAAAGCTTGAAACAAACAATTTATTGAATAAAAAAATCAAATAAAAGCTTTATGAGATTTTTATTTTTCAAAACCAGCAAGAAACACAAAATTTATAGCACAAGAAATTGATTTGAGAAATGAAAATATGAATTAAATAAAACATATATAGAAAATAAAGAAGGCTTTGAATGTATGAGGATTTGGTCTTTGTAATGTTGTTTTTAAGGCATCTATACTTGTTAGAAATGTTTAGGAATCATATATATAGTGTTGGGAGAAGTTTGGAGTAGCTAGAAATAAGAAATAATCGTTAGAATGAGGAATAAAGACAAAAACCCGAAAGACAAAACTAGCCGTTAGAGTTTGGATGTTCAACGACACCTTCTGGGTTCATCAATGATGCCGTTAATAGATGAATAACCCGCTGTTCAGAGCTTCTGGAAACGGGAGTACAACGACACCCTTGGAAATTGTCGTTTAAGGATAAATAGGCCGTCGTTTTACATGTAGAGAGGAGCAAAACTACTTCAAATCAAATCCAACATTTCCAAACAAATTCCTAACATTAAACAACATTTCAAGCAAGTTTTAAAGCATAATTCAAGGCTGTTTAAATCATCAAAATATTTCAATCAATTCAAAAAATAAGAATTGCCTTGATTATGGAACCTTGCATTTTAATCAACTTTAAAACCTTTTCAATCAATTCATAAACCTTCCATAAACCAAAATTCATGACACACTTATGGCACAAGTCAATTTAAACACACTTAAATAAGTTAAATCAACAATTCAATTCATTTAAAATCATCAAGAAGCATACACTAAAACAATTCATCATATTACTTCTTGATTATGCAACATATAGCCTAAATTTCTATTCTAATTCAATTCCTAATATGCCAAAGCCATAATCAAATTAAGTTAATCACTAAAACCACAATTAAACTCTTATTTGCCTATATGTAAATGTGAGAGCCCTTTTTAAGCATTGATTAATAATCAAGTTTAGGACGCTTACACCTTAAGCCCTTTTTCTAAACTATTTCTAAACTTGATCTCTTCAAGCTTCTCTTGATCTTCAAGCTTGATCATCACTTGATCTTTATCGTTTTGTTCCTTAATATCCAAGCTCTTTATCATTTAATGCTTGAGCTCTTCTACCTTAGCTCCATAAACATATGATCTTGCACTTTAAGCATTTACCTATCCTATAAACATTTCAAAAACTCAAACATTAGTAATAATAATGTTTTGTCATCATCAAAACATATTATTAGAACCACCTTGGTTCAACAAAAAGTTTCTAGGAGAAAAACCTACAATGTTTTGTAAAGGAAAAGCTTAAAAGGAGAGGAAAGCTTCTTCGATGGACAATTGTCCCACTAACTCATACATAAGAAGACAAAATCATAAGCCAAAAACAAGTCTTCTAAGAGCTTACAATGTTAAGAACAAATGAAGAGTGGACTCCCTTTGACAAGTGTCCTACTAACTTAACAAGAAAAGGCAAAAATTATAAGCTTCACATGCTTTAATACGGCAAAGAAAAATAAAGGCTTAAAAAGAGTGGAACAAAAATGACATCAGTCCATCAAACCACCAAAAAATCCTACCTTCTCAAGACATATATATTCCACCTCTGTGATTCAAAAGAGCAGCTCCATTTTCTTTATACTTTAGGAGCCTTAGCCATCCTTTCTATTCTTCTTTTTAGTTTCTTAGTTTCCTTTATTTAGTTCTTAGGTTATTTTCATGTTTTTGTTTGTATTTTCCATTTCTTTTGTTATTTATTTCTTTATTTCATATTTTAGTCTTTAAATATTAGTTGTTTTTGGTGTATTTTTTTAAATATTTGTATTAAACCTTAGTTATTGTTATTTGTTATTGGAATGCTTAGTTTGTGTTAATCTAAGTGCTTTATTTAATTTTCCAACTTTTTTTTGTTATTTTCTTGTGATTTATTTAATTTTTTAGCCTTTTATTTTAGTTATTTTATTATGTTATTATTCTGCTTAGTATATTTTTAATTATTTTAGTTATGTTTAGCTAGTTTAGTCTTGGGTTGGAAGTTAATGATCGAATTTTAGCTTAATAATTGTGATAATGGTAATAGAATTAAATGGGCTTTATGATTTAGGTTAGGATAGAATTAAAATTATGAGAAAATGTCATGAATTAGGGATTATTGCTTTGGATTAGCTACTCTACGTATGATTCTGAATTCAATTATTAGGATTGAGCCATATGATACGTAATTTTCTTTGATAATTTTCATTAGTGGCAATAAGCTAGTTAGATTTGTGAGGATATTTAGCCTACTATTTTAGGGTTCCAATCTTCTAGGTTACATGGTTTGAGCTTGTGAGATCATGGCTTAGGCTAGCTATTCCCTAGTTTGTTAAAGCTGCCATATCGTTAAATCTAAAGAGCTTATTCTAGGTTACCTTATGGTTAGGGGTAGGTTTCCTATTTTATAGGACCTATCTAAAATTGGAGGAACTGAAGTATTAACAGCTTGTTCAAACCTATAGGCTAGCATCTTACACCAATCACAACTTATATGTTTCGAGGATCAATTATAAGTCTAGAATTCCAGATTTATCTTCCACACATATTTTCGTATTTGTCATTTGTTTCTTATTTATTTGCTTATGTTACTTTATTTGTCTTAGTGTTTAGTTTTGATGTTTCCATATTTAGGGGTTTTCTTTTCTTTTCTTTTTCTTTTTTAGGCAGCATTAGAATAGCTTTAGCATATCCTATCTCCTTGTGGGGATCGATTATGACTTACCCTAGTTACGTAGTTAGGTAAGTTAGGTAAATTTATTATTTGGGAGTTTGCGATGAACCACCAAGCACAAATAGGTTTAGAGAACTTTACAAGTGATATTGAGATGAGTAACCCAAAAGTGTTAAGTCTTGTACCCTAGCTATGTAGTTAGGCAAGTTAGGTAAATTTATTATTCGGGAGTTTGCAACGAATCACCAAAAAAAAAATAGATTGAGAGAACTTTACAAGTGATATTGAGATGAGTAACCCAAAAGTGTTAAGTCTTGAAGAGTTTACAACTATTTATAACAAAGTTTTGATCTTTTTTAAGTAAACTTAATTAAAATTTAAGTTAATTATAACTAAATGTTAATTAGGTCAAAATAAAATCTAAAATCTAATACTTATCTTTATTTATCAAATGTATCATATTTGACTTTAAAGTTTTTCAATTTAATAATTAAGTTCAACTTAATTAAATTACTTTTTAATGTTTAATTGTTCTATAGATGTGACCAATTAGGTTCTTGAATATATTGGTGATGGATATAAATTATAACCTTAAAATATATTTAGAATTATATAAGTTTCATTATTTTAATTTATTTATAATTTTCTAATTAAAGAATTCACATCCATAAATCAAGATGGACGTCTTACAACACATCACTAAAGTGGATTTTGATTAATCTTTTTGTGTATAATTTTCTTGCATAATTTAATCTTTGTCATAAAATGCTTTGGTTAGGCATAAAATATTGAATTAATGTCTACTATATTTGAATTAAATCATATTAATTCCATAATGTTAGTGATTGATTTTTTACTAGTATTTGAAAAATATTTACAAAATATCATTATACCTTGAACAAAGATTTGTTAAATCAAAACTAATCAAGAATAATATAACATTTTCTCTAATAATATTAAGATATGAATCATACATTGATCACTTAACTTCTTCCATATAATTCATACTATGGTCTAATAATTATCAAACAAATTATCTTTGATTAGGATATGCTATAATAGTATTGAAACATAACAATCTCTATAGAAGATATTTTGTAGAAAAGATCATTATAATGAGTATTTTCATAGACACATGAATATTTTTTCATAAAAAATTATCATATAAAATCAATTCAATGAAATTGTCTTTTAACAATCGTCCATATGTTAATTTAATTAAATTTATTCTTTAGTATACAAGATCAATACATTTTTTATAAAGAAAAAAAACCTAAAATGTACTTGTCTCTTACCTCTCTATATATATTTCTAGTTTTAGTTGAGCAATTATTAGGAAAAACTTAGGATTAATACTTAAGTACAATATGGATATCATAGTTATAATGTTATCATAATTTCTTCTGTAAAGTATGTTTATTATTTTATCTTACACATCATTTATTTAAATAAATCTTTAATTAATATTGCTACAAATTTTCAATCAATCAATTAGTTGTAAAACATTAAATCAACAATCAATGCCTCTTTATTGATGTTCAATGACCCACACTCTTAACTTTTGGACATAATTAGCATAGCAATCTTAAAGAAATGGTGTTCATATCTCCTGCAACTGAACATGATCTTAATCCAAAGCTTTATCAATTTGAACATTCTCGTTCAACTAAATGTACAATTAAAAGAAATAGAAATATTTTGTTATCAATATTAGTGGTTTCAAAAATTAATAAACATGAAATATTTTACTGGCAACATTCTTTATGTCAAAATAATAAACTTTAAGATAAAAATAAAAAAATTTAAAAATTAATAATTACTAGAATTTTTAATTATTTTTTTAATAAAAAACATAATTAATTAATTTACTTCATTTTAAAAAACTATATGATAAGAATAAAAGGTATATAATATTAGAAAACAATTAATTTAAACTTAAATATGTTTTGAAAAAAAAAGATTGTTTTGAGTGTCAATACTAAAAAAATTATGTGAATAAGAATCATGCAAATAGATTTTTCTAATTTTATTTAAGAGAAATTAATAGCAATTAATTAAAAAAAGTTATCAATAATAGTTTGCAAAAATACAAATGCAATGTAGTTTAAGATTATGTATCTAATGATGATGATAAGCCTTAGTTTTTGTCATGGGAGGAGCTATTGTTTCAAACAATGCTCTTAGTACTCTATGGTATATAGTTACTTATTAATGATCTTTATTTAATTTTCAAAAAAATACAATTGTAATGGAGAGTGAGAAGTTCTTCCTTCTGTCTATAATCCAATCTTGTAGCTAGTCACGACCTTGATCCTTCTTCTTTAGAATTGTTCCTTCTTCTTCATTCAGCTTGAATCATCTTTGTTTAGCCCCTCTCACCATCTTGCTTACTCTTGCTACTCAATTTCCTCTGTTAAGCCAAGAGAGGGTCTAAGCACTAGTTTTGGATAAAAAAACATATTTATTACTAATGGTTTAGTTTTAATGTGTTAGAAAGATAGGAAAAAGCAAAATGTGCATGCATACTTATTGAAGCTTAAGGAGGAAGTGTTTTTATGAAGGAAAGAAGAAATGGGGTAACCATTCAAGTGATCGAAGTGATGAGAGGATGAAAAATGGAATATTAAGATTAAATAGTTTTAGGATCATATTTTTGGTTTATAAGCTTACTTAGATCTTTATCAATACTTGAAAGATTCACTTTTGCATAAACATTTGCATTTAGGAGTTTGGTTAAAGTTTTAAAGTTTGGTTAAGTTTTTTTAATGCATTTGCGTAATATTTTTTTTTTAGAATATCATATTAGTATTAAAGGTTCATATTCAAGAGGAAATTGTGTGAATTAGCTTTAAAAAAATCTTCTTGATGTGTCAAAGCGTTTTGGAAAAGTTGTTTGAATTGTTCGTATGTTTGAATATGTTTCAAGTGAAGTTTGATGAGAATTTTGTTTATGAAAATTTGAGGAAAAAATGAAATATTTTGGAAAATTGGTTGAGCTTGTTTGAAATTATTTAAGTTTGTTTTAATGTGTTTGAATTTGTTTAAGCAAGTTTACGCGTGAAAAATGTTTTTGAGAAAGTTTAAGAATTATTTGGAATGATTTTTAAAGCTTTAGAAAGTTTACAAGTGTTTAAATTTCTATAACTAGGGAATATTTTGTGTTTAAGTTTAACTGAGATTCCTTGATGTCTAAAATCATTTTAGGAGTCCATTATAACTTCTATGGATTGATTTTTGGATGAAAAGAATGTCTAGTGAAGTTTGGAAAACTTTTGAAAGATGTTTTGAAGATGTTAAGTACGATAATTTTCAATAACTAAGGAAAATTTTATGTTTAAATCAATTGAAAAATTTTGTCAAATGAAACAATCTTAGAAATGTATTTGAAACTTATATGTAATGTTTTTGAAGTGAAAGAAATTGTTTTGATATGGTTGGAATGGTTTAGAAATGATTGAAGTTGAAAGTTTTGAAATTATGTTTAATTTGTCATAAACCAAGGTATAATTCGTTTCTAAACTTAATTATGATATCTTAGTGTTCAAAATATCTTTAAAGAACATTCAAAACTTGTTGGAATCTATTTTAATCAAATTAAATTTGGTTTTTGTTGATTTTGGTCATTTTTTTCAAATTACAAATCTTAGAAACCTGAAAGGTGGACAAGTATTTCAATATAGATTGACAAGTGTTGATTTTTCATTAGAATCAATCAATCAGTGTGGAGAACTAGTTGACTAATGATGCTTGTGATATGTGCCTAAGTTTTAAATAAAATTATCCATGAATCACAATAACAATATCATAACACACAACTAGGTAAATGTACCTATCCTAGTGCAATATAACTAAGATGAGTTTAGGATTGAATCCACATGGACTAGTATTACTAGTGAATGTCTATCTAAATTATCTAGCTTAAAAAGATTCAAAGAGATTGATTTGTTTAATAATGAAAATTTAATAGACAAATAAAAGTAAACTGCTTAACCAAACTTATAAAGGATAACACTAATGATGAAGCTAGGATTCATATGATTAATCCCTCTAGGATATGTATGTATTCATTATTTATCTTAATCTAACTCAATTTCTAGATTTATTAGACCATAAATTTTCTAATGTAGATTACACTGTCTCTTAAGTTATGCAACCCTATTCAACTTAATAAATTAGGCGAAAGTTCTCTCTATCCCTCTGTATTGATTGAATGCATTACCTCCTTTTATGGAACCCATTGTTTTGGCTAAGCTCACCTCTAACCTGAACATCTTATGTAAGCCTATCTCTAAGTCTCCATGCAATATGTATTATTCATGGAGTGATTATAAAGTATGCAACGATTAGATCCTTCAATCGAACATATGCAATGGGCTCTTAATCAAGAATACACAAATCAAAGCATTGAAATCGATGTTCACATTTGAATAAAATTAAATAAAAAATGTTGTTAAAATCCATAAATAATCATAATATGAAATTTGGAAATTTAAGATTAAATTAAGAATAAAAAATAAATAATACAACCTAGAGTTCATAAAAACTCAAATCCTAATGAAAAGTTAGTTCCTAATTGTAGTTTGAATCACAAAAACAATTAGTTCCTAATCATAGTTTGAATAACAAAAACAATCAACAAAGAGAAAGAGAAAAAAGGCTCATGTTGATTCAATCTTGCTCCTTGACTCTCCAATGATGATTTATGTGAGTTCCTTGTTTTAAATCTTTAAATCTTATGTGTGGAATCTTTATTTTCCTTCAAAATTATGTGGATATGGTGTCTATAGGTAAGAGAGTTTCCAAGAAAATAACCTTAAACGAGTTGTTTTAAAATCCATTTAAGCATGGCCCATAGCTTGGACCCATGGTTGTGGGTTTTGCTCATGATATCCTCTACCAGGATATCATGAGCATGGCTCTAGGCCGCGCATCTTCTCCTGGGCTATAGCTCTACTGACAACTTTCACCTTCCTTTTCACTTTCTACTATAACTCCTTCTATACACTTCCAATGGATATGAAATTTTTTGTGTAGGCTCCCAAAATGATGATCCTTGCACCTCATAAAATTTTATACTGATCTAAGCTCAGTAAGTGTGCCTAATGCATCATGAAAGTCACCTCTATCAAAGTTGGTACTTGTTGGAGCTTATCTTATTCTTCTCTTAATATACCCTTCATAGATTGTCATATGGACTTACAAATTGATGTGAAACTTCCTAATATGATGTTGTAAGTCCCAAAATTGATTCCACACCTCTTATAGTTCAAAAAGTACCTCAAAATGCCCATTAAATCCTATAAAACCCAAAGAATAATCCAAAATAACTTCAGTAACATCTTTTTCATAAATAAAAAAAGATACACCTAAATCATATGTAAATACCCATACAACATAAGATAATCATTATAAAACATGTCTAAAATATGTATAAATAATGTACTATCAACTAGTGATAGTACATCTAATCTGTGGCACTATTTAACTAGTTATTAGGAATAACGGCTAGTTTCGACTTTGCAATGTTTTTTTAATTATGATTAATATTTTTTATGCTTATAATGGCTAGGAGAAAGGGAAACTTATAAATAGGTGTTCTAAGGCTCTTAAAACAATCTTTATATAATATTGATGTTTATTGGAGTATTAAAAGTGATTTTGTGTTGTTTTTGTTGTTGAATGAGTATAAAGGATAGTGTTGAGTTTGCATTTGTTGCATTCTTTAAGCCCTTTATGCCCTTTGTGCTTTGATTTGATCAAGTTTGGAATTGGTAAGTGTTGGGAGATTTGAGAACTTGATTTTAGGGCTAGTTATTGGGATTACAGTTGTTGAAAGTTGAATTTTGATAAAGGGCTACTCTTCACCCTTCATAAAGAAAGAATGTTTATTGGGTTCCTCTCTAACCCCTTTATGGAAAGATGATGTTTATGGGTTGCTTTTCATCCTTTTTGTGAAAAAGATGTTATAAGAGTTCCTCTAAACCCTAAAGAAAATTTGAGTTAGTGAAAAATTCAATAAAGTTGTTGGGATAGGATGTAGGTTAAAGTTGACAAACCGAATCATTATAAAAATATGTTGTATGTTTTCTTGACCTTAACTCTTTAATTTTGTGTGTATTTTCTTTACCTTAACTTTTTAATTTTGTGATTATTATAATTGATCTTTAAAATCTTGAATTTGACTTGTTAGTATTGAATAGGCATATCATTTTCATATAGGTTTAATTTTGGTTTAGAGACTTCATCTTTGTATAAATTGGTTTAGGTGGTTTAGGATTTTGTTTAGAAACTTTTTTAACACTCAATTGACCCCCCTTTGTGTGTCATAGGGCTTATATCCTCGCTACTCATTTTTTGGCCCAAGTTAGTTTCTATTTATGGAACTAACCTTCAAATTCAGATAGAAACTACCTTCCCTCTTTCCAAATATAATGTACTTACCTTGCATACCTTTAACCATATTGGAAGGCAACCTTGTTGAGTTTCCACCACTCTTGATTATTAATTCCTATCCCACCTTAGAAGTAGCTTCTTAAGAAATAGGATCTCCTACTAGTTCAAAATTCACTACCATACACTTTAGAAATAATGCAGTAATAGCTTTAGTGGAACAGGGCTCTATAATAGAACCAGGTATTCCTACTAATGTGGGGCCTCAGGATTTATGTTCTACTAATTTAATAAAAGTAGTAGAAGCTTCTCCAACAATGAAAATAATTGAGATTCCACCATAAACACACATAAAAGGAACTCTAAGATACTAATATCAAACCTTCACCTTCCTACTGCCAACTAGTGGGGGACTTCTCATCCAAAAATTAACTTAAATACGTGCCTCTTACTAGTTTTGAAGGAGCAATCATTATGATGCCATCAGTATAGATATTGAAATAAGGAGTTGATAAGTGGAGCATCGTTGGTTCCTTCATTAAAAAGAGACTAATTGATACAATAATACAAAAGTAGGTGCACAAGAATTAGATTATGTATGGTCTAACTGATGTGATCTTGAATGAACATGAAATATTTCTCTCTAGGATTACATCTGACAAGGGGATGTGGGGAATAATTGAGGAAGGATCATGGTACATTCAATCTTCTTACAAAAATAGAGGCTAGGTTGGAATCTAGACTCAATGAAATCACAACATGGGCCAATTTAGATTTTCATAATGTCCCTCTTGAATATTGGTTCACTTTGAGTTTAAGCTATTTAGCTGGATAAATTGGTAAACCTATATGCATGGAAGACATTACTGTTTTAATGGAAAAGATTGGTTATTTTAGAATTTCTGTTGAGACAAAATTCAATCAAGAACTACCAAAAACTTTTCCTATATTAAGGATAGATGAAATGGAAAACCTAGTTTAAAATGATGTTATCATTTCATATTAATAAAGACCTATCTTGAAAGAAAGAGGGAAGGACTGTAGAATGGCTAGAAGGAGGTTTAAAAGGGGTGATTACTAGGAACTGTTGGAAATTAGCAACTCTAAAGTAGTGCATTCCCAAGTTGAGCAAGCTGCTATTTAGGAGGTTGGTAAGAATGTCTGGAATGACTTTACTTTTGATCTAATATTATTGAAGAAGCTAGTACCATTAAGGAAGTTTGTGTTAGCTTGCCTCTAGAAAAAATAAGGGTTCCAAATGATGAAGGAATTTTCCATATACCTATTCTAGTTCAAATTGAAGTAGTTAATACACTCAATGAAGATGGTGGTGTCTCAAATTAGGAAGAAGTATTAAGCCCAAATACTTAAGAAAAAGTGCATATTCCTATTGATGATATAGAGTTGGGAAGTAGGACTTCCATACAAGCTTCTTTAGGTTCTAGCTACAAACTTGCATTAAAGAAGTTCATTTTGGACAATAAGCCTTTTATCATAGGTCTTTTGAAAATAAAGCTAAAGATTAACTATTATGGGAGGTCTCAATAATCGATGACAAAACATTAAAAACCATTACTCCCATTATAATGGTAGGATAGTAGTAGTTTTTTACACTAAATGTAGCCAGGTAATACACTCCTTAATTGATGACCAACTAGTCCATATCCATATGTTATTAAAATAAGAAAGTAGTGAGATTGCAATCATATTTATTTATGCATTGAACTTAAATTTTCAAAAGATTAATTATGTAAAAAGCTAGAAGATATATAGAACACATTTAATATTCCTTAGATTATTTTTGGATGATCAGCTATCAAATTAATATAATATGGATTGAATTTAATTAATATGATTTAAGATATGGAACATATAACCTCTCACTTTACATTAATAAGCTCCACTCGTCTTCATCTATTTTTATTAAGGGCTTTATAATTATGTATAATGTTTTCTCTTAACTCATCTTGTTTTGTGATGATGACCAACGTCCTCGGAAAGCCATGTCTCGCTAAACTCGACGCTTTGGTACTAACTGGATTCATCATCGAATTATCTTTAACACCAGATGATGTTGGGATAACAACAACAAAACCTAGTCACATTTGCTTGATTCTAACACATAGGCTTGGAACCCCAGAAAAAAAGATGTCTTAGATATACACCTAATGACACCATCCTTAGGTTTTCATTGCATGCTCCCATGATGATCTTATGAGTAATATTGGTTCTTACACTATCACCGTTGACAAAAACTCAATGGAGTCACCATGGTCTGATAACCATGGGTATTTGTAATCACTATCATCATCTTAGATTAAGTACTATACAACCCATTGGAGGGTATAGTAGCAATTGTTTACTCAAGAGCTTCCTATTATTAATGCCACTTCCTGATGAAACCTGAGAAGTTACTAGCTTCCTATAGGCTTACTAGAGACCATAAATTAATAGTGTTATACTCTTTCGGGAGTCACTCTACATCTGTTAGGAATTTGAGGTAATGTAGAACTCATAAAATTTGAGATGGTTTATAACTCATATATTTAATAAGATAACAAAAGAAAAGACTTAGAGACTACGAAAGAAAATTTAAATATAAAATTTCTCCATTAATAAAAAGAATTAATATGCCTTTAAATAAACTTTAAAACACTAATAAATATAAACAAAATAGATTAAAAATATATGATACTAATTAAACTAAATCAAAAAAATGTTTAAAAAATAAAAAAATTTATTAACTAACTACCTAAAGTTTTATTTAAAGATAATTTCAAATTTAAACTATTGTTTTATACTCTTTCTTACTTCAAAATTGTTAAAAAAAATTCAAACTTTATGAAGCACTTCTCTCCGCATTATTTTTTTTAAAAATAATTTGTCAAGTAATTTTCTTTATTACGTTATGCATTTCTTATTACAGTCAAAAAATTTTATGCACTTGTCACCAACTTTTAATTATTGGAGCACTTCTTTATAAAAAAAAGATTTTTTTTGGTGCACTTCTCATCAACTAATTTAAATGCGAGTTTCTTCTTCAACAAACTCTATTATATTTTCATGTTAGAATCTTTCGCTTCAGGATTAGTATTCTTGAAATGGCCGTATTGGGGAAATTTTCCTTTTTCCTTTGAAGATAAATTTTGGTTAAATAAGCTCCCTTAATGGCTTGCTATATGCCTCTTTTCATCATAGTTTTTCTTTGCTCATGAAATTTCTTCTTGACAGCCTAGACTACCAGGGGCGAAAGAGTTGATGTATTGCTAAAAATCCTAAAGGTTTAGAGTTTTGTGGTCACTCACAGGTCCTTTATCATCCATAAAAGCTTTGATACTATATAGAGAATTTAAGATGGTGTAGAAATCATAAAATTTGAGATAGTATATGACTCATATATTCAATAGGATAATGAAAGAAAAGACTTGGAAACTACAGAAGAAAATTGAGGAAAAATTTTTTATTGATAAATGTTACGTTGGTTAGGTGACTTTAAAAATGACGAGTGATTTGAAATGATTTTACTTTAAAACCAACGAACTTTTAAGGCAAGTGCACCTATCGCAAAAGTTATAAAGTGGAGTATTATTTCAGACTTCGATTGTTGATCCCATAGGGAATTGGTTAATTGGATTACAATTATTTAGGAAAATCTAGAGAAATTGATTAAAAATTGGAAAAGGCTTAAAATTGGCTATTTTAGC
>JAOXYD010033074.1:0-14052 GCA_028565735.1 Pinacopodium congolense | reverse complement strand
AATTGGAGACTCTTAACATCTTGATCTTCCTCTCCACCAATGTTCATGACCATTTGAGCTCCAAAATTCTATCTAATAAGCCATAAAAATCTCTTGGAAAATGTCCAAGTTTGAAATCATGATATTTGCAAAATCAACCTACAAAGTGCTTCAAACTATTCCTCAAATAAGCTCAAAATCCACCCTAAAACAGTAGAAAAAATAAAGAAACTCTTAAATACTTCAAGGATCATGCAAAAATGTTAAATATGAAAACGATGAAATAAACTAAAGCTAAAACACACAAAGAAACACTTAAATCACCTAAAAAAACCTAGCAACATAACTGAAAAGCACACTTATCACAATACTGCGTATAAAATATATCATGAACTTCATAGATGAGAACTCTGAAGAATGATTGATTAAGTAATTGGTATCAAGATTACCATATAACCTTTTCACTGACCATGATATTGCCTATGAACCATTGTATTTTAGTATTATAGAAGAATAAAGGATAACATGCTACATTATGAGTATTATTTTCTCTACAACATAGGAAGTTACAAATGATTAAATAATGTGTACAAAGTGAAATTATGTGTGGGACTTTGTTTAGGGACATGTACCAGTGACTTGTTACAACATATTGGTAGGTTAACACCGTGGTACTATACAATTAATAGTTAAGAGTGCTACAAATGTTGATGGGTGATATTGTAATTTATCTCTAGAATTGAAACTTCCCCAATAAGCTACGTATTATAAGGTGGGAGTCATGCATGTTGAGATTGATCATTAGGGAAAAGCATTTTTTTAGGGGCGTATTTGAGCAATGGTGATCCATTCTCCCAAGAACAGTTTGTTGTTCGAAAGAAGGCAATTTTGGTGTGGGTTTTTTAGGATGCTATTAGTCAAGAAGGTAATGTCCATAGGTTTTTTTTTTCATTTATGGGAATAATATTACCACTTCTGCCTATAGTATTTTAGCTTTAAAAAATCATGTTTGTGTTGAGTTTACGAAAGACTTTATATAGCATTGTCCATTTAACCAGTAATTAATTGTTAAGAGCTCCTGCTGTAAAATATGATGTGTGTTTGGTTATTTGCGATGGGAGTGTAATGAAGATTTGGTATCTCTATTGTTAATGTTTGTAACCTTAGTTGAAATCATGTATAATACCTACCCTTGGTATTGGACTCTCTTTTTTTCACTAAATTAGTATGAATACTTAAAAGGATTATCTAATTGTGAAGTTATGGGAGTTTTGTTGCCAAACCCTATGAAAATTGACACATCTCGTATGAACTTAGGTTATTGTAAGACGAGCCTAAAGAGGAATGTATATAGTTTTTGCATTGCCTTCTTCGATTGTAAGTGCATAAAAACTTTCTCTTATTGTATAATAGGATATGTTGAATTTTTCTTTGTTGATGTTTGTAGGTTAACAAAGTAGCCATTATATTAGATGGTTTTCACAATTCTTATAAAGGGGAGAAGTAGTACAGTTTTGTCTAGATTTTTTCATTTTCATTATGATGTACCTGCTCGTGCAGTTAAACAGTTGTTTTCTCGTCATGTACTGAATCCATGGACATGATGTAATAAGTTTTAACAACAGCTGTATGTTAGAAACTGCGCTAATGTTGTTCTTAGGATGTATTGAATTTGTGAACATAATGTAATAGGTGTTAACAATGATTGTATATTTGTAACTGCAATTATGTTTGCACACTAGATGTATTGAATTTGTACACAGAATTTCTAGGTGTTAACCATGGTTGTATGTTATATAACTTCGATTATGTTTTCATATTGGATGTATTAAATTCATGTACAGAATGTACTAGGAATTAACAATGATTGTATGTTATATGATTGTGATTATATTTGTAGGCTTGAAAAAGGAGGCAAGGTTTTAAGTTGTCGAAAGATACTTTTAGCAGGAGTAGTAGTGGCCATACTAGTCAACATTGTAAAAGGGTTCATATTCAAAAATTGCTATTCGATTGCAATATTAACTATATAGTGGTAGCAGTTATCTAAATTCTATGAACATTCAATGCCTATAGAGTTAAAATATACGACATGGTCCGTACGATCAATAACTAGTAGGTTCAATGGGTGTACGATATAAGATTTGGTTAGATGTTAGAAATGCAATAGTTTAGAATACGTACAGATTTATGTTATTAGTTATGCATGTGCTTCAAGAGTGAGGAGATATGGAGTGAACATGTTGGATGGATTTAGGGGTGCAAAATGATCCTCAACACACACCAGAGAAAGGATTAGAATCTAAGTTTCATTTGCCTTGTAATAAATATGAAGTGAAATAGAAAAAAATTGAAAGCAATATTTTTCTTCAAAAACTAAAAGATGCAGATTGTAAGGAAGATTTCCAAATACATTTCTTACTATATATGTTGGGAGTGCTCTTATACCCTGGCGTATCACACAGGATCAGTTATCTTCAAGTTGATAGAAAAGGTGTACCTAAAATGAAAGGAGTTTCTTTTTCATTCTCAACAGTCAAAATCACAAAATCAAGAGGCAATGTAAATTTATCCACTTGTACATGTACATCCTCAAAAATTCCTCTACGATACCTTAATGTTCTATTTGCCAATTTTATATGAATCCTTGTAGGTTTTGTGATTTTTAGTCCTAGTTCTCAAACATGAGGTTAATACCAACTCCTAACTCAACTAAAGCATCATGTAAGTATAAGCTACCAATAGTACAAGGAATCAAAAAGCTCCTTGGGTCCTTAATCTTTGGCAGTAGCTTGTCCATGAATATAGTTACACATTCATTATTCTTTACTGGTTTAGGTTTCTCTTTCTTCATCATTTCCTTATGGACACTGCATGTATCCTTTTCATCCTTAGACTTCGGCACCAAAGATTCAACAAAAAGAGTGTTAACATGTTTCCATTCCCTAGGGTTTAAGTAAGTGCCTATATAATGCCTTGGTTAAGCAATTATAGCCTTGTCGTAGTCTAATCTTTGCAATCCATGTTCCATGTCATTAGTTTTCTTTTATACTTCTCTCTAGGTGTTGCTCAGCTCCTTAAATATTGCCCTTATGGCTTGTTGTCCTTCGTCTGACAACATTGCATGTACTTGCTCTTTCGAATTTTTTTAGAGTTTTCAAGTGGAGTGTCAACAAGTATTTTTGAGATTGTATGGATAAGATGTTGTATTTTGTTCTCAAATTTCTTTATGAAGGCTTCAAGGTTCTAGAATTTAGCATTTACACTTGTGATGCATTTGGCAATGACCTCCTTCAGGCAAGGCTTGCTTGCTTGGTATTGTGACTAAAATCCAAGTTGATGATTATGACCTTGTTGTCTTTAAGCCCTTTATAAGAAGTTAGGGTGGTTTCATCATCTCGAGTTATAGGTATTATTATAAGTATTATTTTAGCAGTTGCCCAAATAATCTACCTATTCAAACTATCCTCAAACTTCGGATGCTTGGCACTTATGGTTCAGGTGGCTATTGCCACAAAAGTCACAAGCCATTATCTTGGTAGGGGCAGATGCTAATGTTATATTGTCCAATCTCTTCATGAGGGCTTCCACCTTTTCCTTGAAAGAAGCCATAACATCCATATGATGCCCATCTTAACTTGATTTTACTTTATTCCTCCTACTCCCCCACATGTAAGTGTTTATAACTATATTCTCTATTAGCTCTTGCAATTATTCTGGGGTTTTCGAGTTTGTAGTGGCACCGGATAATGCATCGATCAGTTGCTTTGTGGAAAAATTCAAACCTCCATAGAAGGTTTTCATAAGCATACATAAGTTGAAACCATGATGGGAACACCTCCTTAGCATATCCTTCTCATTATCCTTCTCATGCTCCATAGCCTCATAAAGGTTTTCTTGGTCCCACTGTTAAAAATAAACTATCTCATTATGCAATTTAGCAAGCATTAAATGAGGACAATACCTAGATAAGAACTTCTCAACTAACTACTTCCTTATCATGATAGAGCCAGTGGATTTGATTTAAGCCACGATTTGGCACAACTCCATGATTTAAAGGGAAATAAGTGCAACTTTACTGCCTCCTTCGACACAACATTCAACTTGAAGTTGTTACATATCTTTAGGAAATTCTCTATATGCACCTTCGAATCTTTATCAGGTAGGCCACCAAATTGCACATAGCTTTGTAGTATTTATATCATCTATAGTTTTATTTCAAAGCTTGCACTTTCCACTCTTCACCTCTATATTCTTGACTTTGTGCCTTGTAAAGAAGCTCTTGAGAAATCTCCTACAGTTAGCTGCACTCTTGACCCTCACTCATGCTCCAATTTGTCAAGTTAGGGATTAAATACTTCTAGTTTGGGGTTACCTATGGATTTCTTCTCTCTCAATTCTTTTCTGAATGTGCATTCCACATCAAGATCTAGTTCTACTAATTTAAAGAGTGACTCCTATCATACACAAAAGTACCTAACCTAAAAAAAACCAAAGGATTAAGCAATCGTAAAAGCTCGTGAAAAGAAAAACTAAAGTGTAAAAAATTGAAAAATGTAGAAATGAAAAGAAAAAAAAATTGAAATAACTAAATCTAGTCTAATGAAGAATAGGAAAACACTTATAATGACGTAGTTCCCAGGCAACAGTGCTAAAAACTTGGATGTCTGTTGAAGGAAAAGTTTTTGACATCTACTATTGGAGATACTTTAACATTAAGGATGAAGAAAAAGATTAAGGTTTATGCAGGCTATGGAGCATATGTTAATGAAACTACTGGGGCATCCATTTGGAATGCAAGTTTTTGTTTATATTCATTTGTTGTCATTATATACTTTTTTTTCACTTATTTGTTTCATTGATTTGTTGACAATGTTTATATTTGTAGGAAGGGCTAGCCAAGGTCATAACCATTGAAGTGAGGAAAGAAAGTACAAAGGGTTCTACAACAAGATGTTTAAAGAAGTCAGCTACAAATCTATCATCTGAGACTGCTTCTGCTGAAAGGATGATCATAAGAGCTTTATAGTGGCAACAAGGGAGGGTTGAAGCTGAATCATCTTCAATGATAAAAAAGGCCAAACAAAAAAATATCAAAAAGACAACAACCAGGTATGGAGATTCTGCAGTAAGTACTCAAAAATCTAAAGTTAGTGGTGAATTATGAAGGTTTTTATGTATTTTGGACAAGTTATTAGTATGGATGTGCAGAATGATGTTTCTGGATTTCAATGTGGTTATTTTTGGATAAGGTTATTAGAATGTGTACTCATTTTTGGATGAAGAATGATATTTATAGACTTGCTGGAAATGTAAATGTGTAGCTAGAAATGTGAGTTTGAAGTTTGAAAATTTCAGATATTCTTGATTTAGTTAAATTAGTTTGAAAGTTGTGCAAATTGACAATGATGGGCAATTGTTATTATGTTCTTAGATACACAATTTCTACAGGATAGTGTATAAGAGGAGAAGAATGATAGGTTTTCTAATTGAATAGGTTTGAGAAAATGGCACAAGTACTCTAATTAACACTTGCAAAGTTGTTGACAAGTTTTTTTGGAAAGCTTTATTCACATATTTGGCGTAATTAAATAGTTAAGTACTCTAATCAACACTTGTAGAGTTAGTTGTTGGCAATGGCACAGGTACTCTAATTACTTATGAAGTTTCTAAATTTTTAATAAGGTTCCAAATTATAAACCGATTACAAACTTTTTTTTACCAAGTTGATTGTATTGTTTATCTCACAAACATTGCATATGTTAGAACATCGATTAGTTCAATACAACATCTTTTCATATAATTAAGGGCAAGGTAAAAGTTTTTTTTATCTCTATTATTTATTAGTCCCAGATCTAAGAATTGATGCACGCATGTAGAACCAAAAGTAAAATTCAAGATTTGATGCACGCGTGATAAGGTTTCTGTTCTAAATTTAACCAAATCTATAAAATGACCCAAGAAGAGAAAGTTTATTATCAATAGAAAACTTAATAAAAAAATAGCAATTACAGACAAGACAACAATTACAGACAATGATCAAACCCAATAATCCATTTCATTGTAGTTGTTCCAAATTAAAAAAAAATCTATAACAAACTCAAGAGGAGCAAATGAATTCTAATCTAGTGAGTCGAAAAAAGAGAACCTAGAAACCATTAAATTAAAAAAAATCCAAAAAAAATATAGGAAGACCCAAAAATCATAAAAATCATAAAATCCCAGAAATATTTCCTTCTCCTTTGAGTCTTTTCCTTTTTTCGCTTTATGTCTCCTCTCTTCTCCAAGCCAAAAAATAATACAGATTCACTTGTTTTGTATGGGTATTATAGTGTGGGAACCGGTTGAATTAGAAAAGGGCAACCACAAAAGACACCGATAAGCTCCAAAATGCCACGATGGAAGGACTAGAGAACAGTGAATGACTGGAGAAGAAAGAGGGCGAAGAAAATAGAGAGGCGAGTTACTTTCTGACAAGAAGACACCGACAAGCTCCAAAATGCCACGATGGAAGGACTAGAGAACAGAGAGTGGGAGAAGAGATAGCGAGAGAGGGAGATGGTGTTGCAAAAGAGGAGGAGAGTTAGGAAGACTGATTTAGAAACATCAGAATAAATGAAACAGCAATGTTTTTGGAGTTCAAAAATTGCACCGTTTGGCACAGAACGGTGTAGTTTTTGAGATGGCTAAAATGTTGTTGTTTCATTTGATCTGATGTGTCAAAATTTTGGTCTAGGTCAAATTTCCATTGACGAAAAATTAACAAAAGGACTGGATTGGGTAGATCCACATATGTTTAGGAATTTAATAAGAGATTTAAAAGTTATATGACGGGATTGGTAACTTTATGAAACATTTAGGACTTCAAATGGGTTAACCCATTAGTAAATTAATCTTTATTTATTGAATGCTTAATGCTTGTCTTGAAGTGATTACTTAGGATATTGCCATAAGATAATCTAGGATCTAACAGTCTCTACCTAGGTTATTAGAAAAAATCAATAAATAACGTTGTTTAAATATGTGAAATAACCAAAGACTTGGTTAATTAGGAGGGTGTTAGTATTAGATTAAGATAATTTAAGACTAGACTTCTTAAGCTTTAAGCATGTTACTTAAATTTGAAGCACAACCAAACTTTAGCATAGGACCAATAGAGATAAGTCAGTATCTTAACTATAGCGCTGCCTTGAATTACTGAAGACCCTAGATTAAGCATCACTGATCTCTAAATAAATTAAATCATCAACCACCAAAGCTTAACTGAATAGTTTAGGAAAAGCAATCTATAGCTCTTTTACAAATGATTGAAAGTTTTCTAAGCCTTTTAGATTAGCTTTTAGTTATTTATTTTCTTTAATCATAAAGCTGAGTGTTCTCTAGATAATTGTAATCCAATTAACTTAGTAATTACATCATATAAACTTCCTCGTGGGATTAATACTCGGAGTCTTAAATATACTCCACTTTATTACTTAATTCGACCAGTACGCTTGCCGAAGAGTTAGTCTAGAATTAATTGTTAGACTGTGCATTGAAAGATAGATTAATTTAAGTTAATTTTTATATGTGTTCAACCGCAATCAGTTGGGCTATAATACTTAACTTAAAGCATAATATTATGCCTATTTCTACCTTGATGCACATTCTTCCAAGATTTTGGCCTAAAACTATATATGAATGCATGATATTTTTTTCCTAGTTTGTGGTCTATTTTTAAAAGAGGGCTTAATTACAATTTCATCTTCTAAGTCCCTTCCTTTCACAAATATGGTCTTTGCATCATTGGAAACACTCCCTTGATTGAATTCTAGACCATGCCTATCATTTAGGCCCTTTTAAAATTCCTAGAATGTTTGTCAAAATTTCACTCCCAAAGATTGTTTGAGGTCATCATTCTCCTTCTTCAATGCCCCATTTTGATGTATTAATTCATGCTCGTTATGCTTTTTACTAACCATACTCCTAGATTTTAACATGTCATGCAATTTACTCTTTAATCTATCATTTCCCAACATATGATATGCATTTCATCTGTAAGCCTTAAAGGCACTCAAGAGGGGGTGAATTGAGTATAAAAAAACAAAATTTTATTATAGAATTAAAACTTAACACCCAACCAAGTTCATTTATTCAAATTTGCAAGGTTGAATGCTAAAATGATAACACACAATACGATAAGTAAAGAGAGTAGAGAAAAAAGGGAAAGGCGCAAATTTTATTAAAGAAATTCACCTACCCAAAGATAGGCTACATCTCCTCTCTAAATACTTGTTAGATAATGTTCTTTACTAACTAAAGTAAAAACAATTGCAATTTTTTTCTAGGCAAAGAGTAGTCTTTATAACTAATCCTTTTTCTAGGCAAAGAGTAGCCTCTACACAATAATCTTTTTCTAGGCAAAGAGGAGGTTTAACTACCCAATAGTTTAAGGCAAAGAGAAGCCTTCCAATCTTCTTATAAAAGGTGAAGAGTAACCTTAATCTTTATATGGTAAAGAGAAGCCTTGACATACTTAACTAACTTGACAAAGCAAATACCCCCTTTTTAGTAACTACGGGCACATATTAATGTGTTTCACTTAAGACACAATCAAACTAAGGGCTATGCTTTCACTAATTAAATGAATGATAAATCACACAAATGAAATCTTAAACAAGCTTAATATGGCAGATTTGATGTAAACAAAAACTTTTATGATAATGAAACATAATCTGAAATGTTCAATTAATCCAAATTTGGATAGATTTGATAGATAAGAAAACTAATAATTCCAAAAAATCAAATAAAGATATTAAAATTAAATTAATATTCAATAATACTCCTGAGACTTAAAGAAAACAGAAAACTATAATTTGAAATTAAAAAAATCAAATTTGAATACTCAAATATATGTATGAAAGCAATCACTCAAAATCTAGACAAATTTGAGCAATATTCAAATAGGAACCCTAAATAGAATATATAAGTGCCGGAATATAAAACTAAAAATACTTGGACAATCCTAAGATCACAAACAAACTAAACAGAGAAAGTTATAGAACAAGAATGGATTTATATAATAAAAATATGCAGTTAATTCAAGAATAGAAAATAGTGACATTTTAGGTATATTTGAAAAACGATTTTTAAACCAACTCAAATAGCATTAAAAAAATTTGAAACAAAACTTTAACACATTCTAGAAAACTTAAGAAGTTAGAAAATAATTTCCCCACGATTTTAGAAACTGATTGAGAAGTCTGGAAAAACGATGCAAATTGTGATAGATAATTTTAAACAAATTCAACATTTCTAAAGAGAATAGACTTTAAACTCTAGAAATAATCTTCCAAAAATCAAAACAAAAATCAGACACCTTCTATAAACCTTATGAAAATAGAAAAACACAAAATCAAAATTTTGTAAACATATTTAGGTATCAAAAATTAATATCTAAGATAGATTAGAATAGATAGAAATAGATTTGGTACATTTGAGAGTTTATGTTGCAATATTTCAATATAATCACTCAATAAATTAGAAACTATGATCAATCACAATAATACACACCTATTCTAATAGAAAACACAAATTTCACAGTTAACCAAATAGATTTAAGATAATAGGGATAAGGGAAAATTGAAACAGTGCAGAGAAAGATAACTTGGAGAAATTGGAGAAGTTGATCTATCAATTTTTTTTAAGAGCTAGAAAATGTGAGTTGAGAGTTTAGAGAGGTCTAAGAGGCTAATAGGGTTTGTTATATGACTACTTGAATTTTTTCTTAAATGTTTTAGGGTTTATCCTGATTTAATTATAAATAAGGAAATATAGAAGTGTTGGAGACAACTTTGAGTAATATGTCTTCTTAAAGCTTTAATCAATGTTTTGAGTGATTAAAAAATGAAATAAAATTATAGTACACTCTTAAGATCTTACAAAAAATGTGTATGATAATTATGAAGCAATAAAAAATGATTTAGGTACTGAAAAATCAAATTTAATGATGATAATTCAAGTGTGGACAAATTTGAGGTATGTCAACAAAAGGGCTGAAACCAAACAAATTTTAATTCTAAAAATGCAAACAAATGGATAAAGCAATTTGTAACTATCCAAACATTGAATAAGACTTCTTCAAACAAGATTTAAAAAATAATTTGAGATCATGTGAATAATAAAAATGATTCAATGATTATGTTATGAAACTTTATACCACTTTTAAAAACTATGTACAATGCATTATCAAAATTGATCCCCTAGGTTAATTGTACAATACGTAAAACTTATAATTGAATGAAGGACACCCTAAATAATGTCTTGTTACTTCCATATGTTTTTTTCTTCCTTTAGCTTCATCTTAACCCTTCAAACTTTAAGCTTTACATATGGAATTATTTGGAAATCGCTTATCTTTGAATTTCACGATGCAAACTCAAATCCTTAGTAATAATGATATTTTGTTATCATCAAAACTAAGATTGGAACCTTACTTGGCTCAACAATCCCCCCTCTTTTGATGATTACAAAACATATGATATCATAATAGAAACAAACATTTCAAGATGGCAAATTTATAACGCATATTGTCAATTATGCCAATCTAATGCTCCCCCTTAGTTCATGCATCATCTTTTCAAGGCTTTCCCTCAATACATGCAATCCACAAGGTGGTATAATTTCACATACATTTCTCCCCCTTTTTGATATCAAAAAAAAAAAAAAGAAGAAGAACCTTAAGCAAGATGTAAAAAACTATCATAAACATAGAATAATCAAAGGGATGCACCATCAATCATGCCTAGTTCTCTCCTTATCATACAAAACATATCCTTACATATTGGTTTAGTAAATATATCGGCTAATTGGTGGTGTATGTCAATAAATTCCAATTCAATATCACCATTATACACATGATCTCTTATAAAATTATGCCATATCTCAATATGTTTAGTTCTTGAATGTTGAATCGGGTCTTTGGTTAGGCAAATGGCACTAGTATTAACACACCTAATGGGTATCTTTATTATTTCCATGTCATAATCTTTAAGTTGTTGTCTAATCCAAAGAACTTATGCACAATAACCACCAACCATTAAATACTTGGCTTCGGCTGTAGATAAAGCTACTGAATGTTGCTTTTTACTAAACTATGAAACTAATGCATAACCTAGAAATTGACAAATACCAAATGTTCTCTTTCTATCCAGGAAACTACCAGCATAATCAGCTTCTAAATAGCCAACTAACTTAAATAATGCATTTCTAGGATACCATAAACCAAAAGATGACCACCAAATATCTCAAAATTATTTTAACAACCAATAAGTGAGACTCTGTAGGACTTGACTTAAATTTAGCACAAAAGCATACACTAAACATGATATCAGGTATACTAGCAGTCAAATATAATAAGTTTCCAATAATACCTCAATATTACTTGACATCTACTGGCTTACCCTCTTAATCTTGTCTAATTTTATGGTAATAGACATTGGTGTGCTTAATGGTTTTTTTTGACTCATTCCAAATCACTCGAGAAGCTCTTTAATGTACTTTTCTTAGTTGATGAAGATTTTATCCTCCATTTTCTTGATTTGGAGTATGAGAAAAAAGTTTGTCTCACCCATCATGCTCATCTTGAATTCTCTGCTCATACTTTTTGCAAACTCTTGACATAAAGCATCATTAGTAGCACCAAATATAATATCGTTCACATAAATCTGAACAATCAATAAGTCATTCTTTTCTTTCGTTATAAACAAGGTAGTATCAACTTTTCCTTTAATAAAATCATTTTGAAATAGAAAAGAACTTAATATATCATACTAAGCTCTAGGTACTTATTTTAAACCATACAAACCTTTATCAAGTTTATAAACATGCTTAGGTGCATTATGATTTTCAAAACCAAGAGGTTGTTCTACATATACCTCCTCTTGAATAAAAACCATTTAAAAAAGTACTTTTAACATCTATTTGATCAAGTTTAAAACCTATATAGGAAGTAAAAGTAAGTAAAAGTCTAATAGATTCCAATCTATCTATGGGTGCAAAAGTCTCTTTATAATCGATCGCTTCTTCTTGGATATACCCCTTTGTTACTAATCTAGCTTTTTTTCTCACGATATTTTCATCTTCATCAAGCTTATTTCTAAAGACCCACTTAGTACCAATAATTTGATGATCATTAGGCTTAGATACTAAGGTCTACACCTTGTTTCTTTCAAATTGGTTCAACTCTTCATTCATAGCTAAAGTTTAACTCTCATCACCTAATGATTCATCTATGGTTTTAGGCTTTATATTGGAAATAAATGCCATATGAGATAAATCTCTAAGGTTTGATCTCGTTGCGACACCTCTTCCTACTTCACCTATGATTTGGTTGGGGGATGGTCTTTCTTAAATCTCCACTCTATAAGTAAGCTCTCATCTCTCCTAACCTCACTTGGTTCAATAATAAGCTTACAGGGTAAAAGTTAGGTATCTAAGGTGTCTTCTTTAAGCTCTTCCAACCCTAATTACTCCATATCCTTACTTAAGTCTAAGTCATCATCATTAACATTTTTCTTGACATACAAAGCATTAGATTCATCAAATACAACATGCATTATCTCTTCAATCATCATATCCCTTTTGTTAAAAACTCTATAAGTTCTAGATAAACTGATATCAACATCATCACTCTTCTTAACATAAAAGAATCATTCAAATTAATCAATTGCATCTTGATTAGATTTACCAAAACATATTTTCACCATTCATATATTTCCTATTCATACAATGATCTATCAATGTAGCAAAATCAAATCAATCATAAAATAATTCAACCAATAAAAAATCATTTATCAGGAATTGATTAAGACAATGATGCATATTACATCACATAGAATTTGTTCTAAGAATAATCTATATTTCATCATTCATAATTTAAAAATATTTGCATCTTCTAAATCATCAGATATTGAAAGCATAATTAAGACCATGATGTGACTTTAATCCATCAATTCACTCCAATTTTTCTTAAGACATTATAAAATCCATCATCATATTAAAACATTAAAAATGGTAATATCATTCTAAGAGCATCAATTATTTAAAACATCATTTAAGATCATTAAGCTATCAAGTTAAAGGAGTACCTCCCTTTTTCTTTACTATATCATTAACTGAAACTTCTTTTCCTTTCCTTGGTTTAAGAATATGCCTTGGTGATTTTCTTCTTTTGCTTTTATGGATTCACTTGATATTCAATCACCTATCTTTTGCTTTTGGAGATACACTTGATATTTAAGCACCTACAAAATAAAATTCAATATATCTTTAGTACTCACATTAATCTTGGGGGATAGATACCTTTCCAGTTCCTAAAGCCTTTAGCAAACTAGAGGCCTAGATAACTTATCAAAACAAAATCTTTCCAAATTACCAAACCTACCATAATAATCACAAACATATGTAACTTTATGAAAATGCATGTTTGGATTAAAGTTGTTCATATATACAAATCTTGATGTTTCATATCTAAAGTTTCTTCTTTGTTGCACTCTTAGCCTATAATGAATGTTAGAAACATTTATTGATGCATAAGCATGTATATGATAAGCATGTGAATATGTAGGTGGAATGTGTATAGATTGTGGCCTATAGCCATTGTATGATGATCTTGCATTTGTAAAGAAGCTATGCCTTTTGCTAGGCGCATGCACATTTCTCCTAGATTTAGATCTTGAACCAACCATAAAAGCATGATGAGTGTTCCTAGAATTGTGTGCATATACACAAGTAGTATGTGAATGTCTTGGACCTTTTTACCTATGATGAGTCCAAAATACATTGTTACAATCTTGTGAATTTATATAAAAACTATGCCTATTTTTGCTTACGTGTGCATCCTTTCTATCTTTGCTCCTAAATGCATATATGAATGCATGATTGCTCTTCCTAGCATGAGATTTAAATGAAGATGTAAAATTCTTTAAAGATGGTCTAACATGAGCTCTAAATGTAAATGCACCATTATCAAATGAGGACTTTGGTACACTTTCTTCATTTAAGCTTTTGCCCTTTACAAAAATAGTTTTGGCA
>JAOXYD010033063.1:0-14052 GCA_028565735.1 Pinacopodium congolense | reverse complement strand
TACTCAGAATACTCAGAAAAATATGTTTTCATTGGTGAACAAGGTACTGAAGGAGTAATTGAATTTGAATCACTATCTATAATGCTATGTATCACAAAGTTTCAAAGTGATTTATTAAACTAAAAGTTTTTACTTCACATTGATTGCAAGTTTGCTAAAGAAGTTTTTAAAAAATGTTCAAAATATAGCTTCAAAACAGAATTATGCTAGATGACAAGCTATTTTGAGTGTATTTAATTTTAACACTAGATTTATTAAAGGTGAATTAAACTCTATTCCTAATTTTTTAATAAGAGAATTTTTTCAATTCATATCATGATCTCAATACCCAAAGCCTCATCTGCTTCCCCATAGACAAAGTCTCAAGACTCAGTGAAAGAATGCCCATTATCTATCCAAACCATAAATCCATAGAGAGAAACATTAAAGGATACCTTTCATTTGAGATCAACAAAAAACGAGATATGGAATCATCATAATCCCAAAATATAAGTTTGGAACATTAGTTATAGGATTTAGCCATAAATCCATCACTAATAATGGCTATAAGGGACTCTTCCA
Source organism: Pinacopodium congolense (assembly GCA_028565735.1). Classification (NCBI taxonomy): domain Eukaryota; kingdom Viridiplantae; phylum Streptophyta; class Magnoliopsida; order Malpighiales; family Erythroxylaceae; genus Pinacopodium; species Pinacopodium congolense. The sequence goes on along the minus strand of JAOXYD010033063.1, from coordinate 13,491 downwards.
AAGATCCACGAGAAAAAAGAGGTTTTATCTCAAATGATTTTTTAGGAAGGTCAAACAAAAATCATTTTCCATGCACCTAAATGTTTTTCCCAGAGAAAACACATTTCTTTTTCAATGGTATTTGAAATTCTCAAATAGAAAATTATTTTTCTAAAAGGTAAAGAATTTTTCCAAAGAACCAAGAAATTGAAAAGGTGAAACAAAAAAGAATCTTTCTAATATCTTTTAACTACTGAAAATGGATTTTATGATGCTAATTACAAAAAATTTGTTTAAAACATTTTTCTTGAGGTTGTCATTATAAAACGTTTGATTCGTTAAAGTTCGAAGCATATTATACAAATTTTTTTGAAGAAACACATTCTGTTACCATAAAACATCACTACATATGGGACGATACGACTTTGGCCTAGTTAACGTGTCGGATCCTAAAGACCATCAACCCTATGGATTGAGGATACAAAATTATGGAAGCATAAAAAGTTTAAAGCCCCGTTTACCACAAACTTAAAGCATAGCCCCGCATACAGTTATTATTATTATCAACAAGCATAGTTTAACGCTTTTGTCCTAACAAGCAACACTAGCCACCATTCATGGTTATTTTTCATCTTCACTGATGTAAAACATAATTTCTCTTTATGATTTACTAACTAGTGGAAGCGGTATGGAACTAGCTTAGAAATATTTCTATCTTTGGTATATGAAGGATTTAAAATTTTTTTAGAAAAATATCAACCGATGGATTATGAGAAATTGTTCCCCATGCCTCCACTAGTTGCTTCAAATTTCTTTGTTTCATTGGTGCAAATATGGAGATATGAATATAAAGAAGATAGAGAAATAAAAGTCTTAATACTTATAAGAAGATTCAAAATTAAGTGGTGAGATAAATTCATAAAATCACATATAGCCTTTGCCACTACATTTGAAGAGTGGTTCAAAAGAAATTACTCTTCTCTATTAAAGAATATTAATCCCGAGCAAGTAATCTTTTTACAGAAAAAATCAAAAGTAAATGCACTACTCATCATTACAAAAACTGAAGATGAATATTTCACAATAATAGAACAATTACTAAAGTCGAGTTCTAGCACAACTTTAAATTAAGCAGAGAACAAGTCTAGTTGATACAAAATAACGAAGATGATTGTTTTAGTATTAGTCTCTTAATAGATATCTAAAGGTTCTAAATGGGTAAATGGACACTTGAAGGCCCATACTATGGGTAAACATATATAATTATGTATTTGTCACTATTGTAAGCCTAATATGGTATTTGTAAGTCCAATAAAAAAAAAAAGAAAAACAAAGAGAGAAAGACTCTAGCCCCATGTCATAAAGACAAGGATCCCCATACAAATGTGAAGAAGATTTCATTTTGCAAGAAAGACTTTGACCAAACATAAAGTCATCCTTCTAAAATTACAAAAGTATCAACCTCCCTTATTATAAATACCTAAAGCCTTCTCCTCCTTTGTCATCCTTCTAATCCTTTGACATCCTCTAATCTCTACACATCCTTCTATATCCTTTTGCATCCTCTCTCCGTCCACGAAATCCTTCTCTAAACCATTCATTCTTCCTTTCCCAAGCCTTTAAAAATTGCATTAGGAACCATATAGCCGTAAAGCTTAAAGCCTTCCTCCACCGTCACCTTTAACCTTTCTAAATTTAAAGATCTAATTCATAAGCCTTTAACTCACATATTGGTTCATCATAAAGCTATAAACCATGTCTTGAACTTATCCCAAAACCAGCCTAAACATCTGCTTTAAAGTATTTGATGTTTTGATAGCCATATAGTCCAGAACATTAAACCTTTTTTCTACCATCACTCTTTTCCCTCTTCCACCTAAAGTCCTTTGTTCTAAATATATAAACCACAAATTTGATCTTCCTAAAGTCATAAACCATGTAATTAACCTTCCCTAAAGCCAACCTAAAGATTTTTTTTTGATTATTTAATGTTTTGATACTAAAATGTTTATTTCCTTCATAAATCATTCCATAAATGCTCCTTTGTTGTATTATACAACTTTGATGAAGTAAAGTGAGTTGTCTTTCCTTTATCTTTCCATTCTTAGTATTTTATTATCTTAATCTTTGATATCTAAAGTTCACCAGGCTAGTTATATCTCCTTGAGATATTTGTTTTATTTTTATACTAATTTCTTTAACCATTGGCTAGCTTTGCCGCCTATGACTAACTGACTGCTAATCTAACTTCTACTAACTTACTAATTGCTAACTTCTACTTTTATTTTATTTACTTTTCCATATTTGGTATTTGATTATCCTACTTTTCTTTTGATATTTTCTTGCTTATATGTAATGATTTATTCATATCATTTTCTATAATACTATTAAAGTCTTTATTAAAGCCTATAGTAAAAATATTAAATAAAAACTTAAAAGTATATAAATCTATTTGTTCAAATTTTAAAAGAGGTTCAGAAAATTATAAAAGTAGAAAAATAGAATGGCCACCACAAGAATTAGAAAATGTGTATTAGAACTACAGCTCTTGAAGATAGTCATATATAATATAGAATTAATTTTGAAGCAATACAATAAATCATTAGAAATCTCGTCTTGTCCTTAGTGACTAAAGTTAGTTTCCGTTCCCTTCGTATGTATTTGTCATCTTGGTAAGGATTAAATTTTTGAGAAATCTCTTATAACTAAAGCATCCTTTAAAGGTATTTCTTTGAAGATCATAAGCTAGCACCTAGGAAAAAAATACTTAAACTTTGAGCATGTCAGTTAATTAATCAACTTTTTAAAGGTTAGTCATTTAATTAAAAGATTTTAAAAGTTTGACATTTAACTAGAAAAATCCCCAAAGGTTACTTAGTTGTCTATTTATTATCCCTTTAAAAAAAGATATTTTATGACTATTATACATTTAATTTAAAATATTTATTAATGAATTATTATGTATTAAGTCTAAATCTTATATATCATTTGAAAGAGAGTCAAACATATAATTAAAATTTTGTTAACTAAACTTAGAAGTCATTTCCTAATAAAAATTTGGTGTGCTAATTACCTATTATTTTTATAAGGAAAAAATAATTTAACTTGATTCAGGTGAATTTTAAAAAATCAATTACTAAAGTGAAAAATTCTAAAAAGTTGGTCACTATATTGAAATTTTCTAAAAGTTGTACACGAGGACATTTATGTATGCACTTTTTGTGACGTGGATGTCCACATGTCAAGTTTTGTTAACTATGTCAATGAAAAATTAACGAAGTTAACTCTTCTATCTCAATTGAATGAGTTTTAAAAGGTTGTTACCAAATTGAAAATTTTTAAAGGTTAGACATTGAAGTGAAAAAATTCCAAAAGGTTGGTCACTAGCAAATTTATTTTCCCTTAGTAAAACAACTAGAATTTTACAATAAAAAAGTATGTGTATCATTTGGAGGCTTTTTGAGAATAGAACCCATCGTTTTTGCATTTCATAATTAGGTTTTCAAAAGAGGGCATAAACATGAACAAGGAAATCAAAGAGATTTTCTTATATAACAACCTATGATGAGATTTGATTTGTGGGACCATAATAATTTGGTATCATAATCAGGTATCATGGTTGATATAAATAATTAACGACTGCAACATAAACTTATTGAAAGCAATAAAGAAGTATGCAATATTAAGGATGACATCTGAGAATTGAGATGCTTAATAGAGATACACTTTTCCAATAGAGAAAAGAGATTAGAAGGTGTTATAACCATAAGCAGCCATTAACTAGTGCTGATAGAATCATTTAGTAAGTTCCAAGATGTTATATAAAGAGTTAAGATCATTCTCAAATACAATGGGTTGAAATTTTCGTTCTATAATGAAATTGGGGATCTTTTAGGATGAATGTGTAAATATGAATAATTTTTCATCAACTAAGGGGTAGAGGTAAGGAATAAGGTATGATTAGTTGCATTCTATGTGATAAAAAGGTGCAACGTTAGTATTATAAGTTGGAGTTCGAGAAATAAAGGCTCAATTGGACCCAATTCAAATTTTGTTGTCTTCTTAGGTTTTGGTCCTTACTAACAAGCAACCCATTAGGAGAATTGATCAATCTTAAATGAACTAGCACTATGGAAGTGTATCAATGCTCATTTTAAATCCTCTTTGTAGGAACAATTTTAGTATGGGTGGAATCATAGGTTGACTTGTTCACCATGGGCTTAATGGAAACTTTGAGGGTGGATGTCAAGATGTAAAATCGCTCTCATTTGTTCACTATTATGAAATTTAGCTCTAGCCTTTAAGATAAAAATACAGATTACTTGCATATTAGGAGTGGTAAGCTCTTCCTTATCATGGATAGCTCATATACTAGCAATCTCAGTTCCACTTGACATAAATAATTGTGATTAGAAACATATGAAGTGAGACACAATCATATTTTTAAATACAGACAATGTGATACCACCACTTACTACAAAGTTGTTTTGAGGGAATATGGTAGAGCGATGGGTAAAAAGACAATGTTTTAATTATGATTAGTCATGTTCAACATACAATAAATGTAAACAACTGTTTTGACTAATGATAGATGACTCGGATTATTTCATAAGAAAACTACCGTAGTGAATCTATAAATACTTCAAGTTCCAGTTTGTGAATAAGTTTGTCGTTTAGGAGGAGAACAATGTTACAAATTCATATTAAGAAAGGAATATTTTCTTTTTTATTAATTAAGTTAGTAAGAATAAATTTTAACTAATTTAGAAATTTGACTGTGTAAAATCTTATTTTGAATTATTTCTTTATTTAATAAATTTCTTATAAATTATCCTAATTATTAGGATTAGCTAAGTTAGAAATTTATGAGTGAGAATTCTATTTTGATTTGTTTCTTTATATGATAAGTATTCTAGAAAATCATTATAGTTATTAGTATCTTTTGTATTAAGTCACCCACAATCCTTTTTTAATTAAAGGTGGCCGAGTATTAAATAAAATAATCAGAATTTTGTAATAAAAAAGTGTATCATTAGGAGCAATGTTTTAAAACTCAAAGTAAACATTAAACCAATAAAGGAAGAGATTTAGGATTTAGAGATTCAACTGATATTTAACCATTATAAAACTAATGTTGAACCCATATAAAGTAATAAGATGTATAAATTACGATATAAGTAAAAATATATTATGGAAATTAAATGTATAATTGAAATAGAAATAAAACATCAATATCTATAAGTAATCAATTAATAATAATTCTAACTAAAATTGAATATAACATAAAATATGTAAACAATTGCAATAATCAAAATGGCGCTTTTTAAAGAAGGTCGTGTTTCTTCTTCATTAAGAACTTCAAATCCGTCAATGCTATATAAAGATTCATAAACCATACTTTCATTTATAGTATTTGAATTAACATCTTCTAATATACTTAAATAAATTATAAATCAGTAATGTATTAAATTAATTTCTAAAATAACATATTATAATTTAGAAATAAGATAGTAACTAGCCATTAGTAAATGTTTCTATTCATTTATTATGACAAATGCATTTTCATCATGAAGGTACTCCTAATAGGTTTTTCAACGATATCAACAGGTCTTCCATCTTGCAAATAAGGCATATTTTATCGAGGCAAAATTTTTGAAACGATGCCTTTATTGTCATGTCTTCTAGCGACTTTATCACTTATATTGATGTCACGTTTCTGTAAAATATATACACTAATTGTTTCTAGATTATAACTATAATCACCTTTTTTCTAAACCCATCTCACATCAATAACTCGACCCTAACCACCTATAGGTAGTTTTAGACAAGTTTTCTTTGAAGTAGATTCTTAAATGCCCAAGTATGGCTTGTAATAATCTATCCTCCAGGGCGTACGATGATTCTTTCGTCATTTGAGAACTGAAAGAAAAGCATTATGCCAAGATTTGATAAAAAGAAAAGTCTAACGTGTAGAGCATAAAGTCTTCGCTTGATTAGGACAAGCCAAGTCAATCCAAATTTCCTCCCTTATGGCACTGTCCTTTCAGGTATATCTTATACATTGATATCAATCAAGTAAGCTTTCATTTCGATGGAGTTATAAAGTCGTTTATTAATTCCCAACATGACATAGGTGATACAGTTTTAGAGATACGAATCCTTGCTAAGGAAGAAGGTTACCCATATTCTATATCTTGATTTGGAAAGATCACTTTCAGAATGGATACATCTCAAGCTCTCTCTTCAAAGTAGATGTGCGAGAAGTTTAATTATGAAGCTATGCTGATATCTATTTGGGCTGAACTTACCATGTTTTAAATTTGCAAGCAAAGCATAGAATAAACAAAAAAAGTGTGGGAATATGCCCCCTATAAAGGGGTTTCCTGGCTCTTTCAACTGGCTATGCTTATGTAATAAGTAGCCATTAGCAAATATTTTTCTTTCACTCATTGCGATAAATGCATTTTCATATAGATTGCCCTTTTAATTTCATTATATTCAAGATTAAATCATGGTTTTTCTTCTTCAATTCAAAAGTCAGTATAATCAATGCAATCAGTATAATTAGATGTCCTCTTTTTATTAAGCACTCTAAATTAATAAAGAAAAATTATAAGATTAATAACAAAAATAGAATTATTTAAGAATAAAATTCAATTAATAAAATACATGTTCTTTAACTTTAGATTATAAGTAATATAAACAAGGTCATTAAGTTTTGATACTCCAAATGATTTTGTTTTTTTGGTATACATACATTTAGAAACAATCCAATTATGTTAACAACCTAATGCATAAGTTATTTAACTAAGTAGTCTAATGGTAAGTTTTCTTAAAGTTAGTGTACTTTTACTAAACAATTCCCAATGCTCATCTGTATTTTAAATTAAAAGTAATAACAAACTTATGAAAATATAATACTAATAAATAATAAATAAATAAATAATAAGAAACTTACTAGGCTACGTTCTTTCATCATAAATTCTCTGTTTGGAGATGGTTTAACAAAATTCTATGAACTTTCACTAGAAAATCTAATTTAATTTAACCTATCTAATTATTCTTTCATAGAAAACATGTTTTTTCTCTCAATCACATCAAAAAGACCTTATATCATAACATTTATACATGCATTTTTACTATGTAAGCATTAAGGATTGAAAAAACAAGCTACCAAGTGAATCCTTTAAGTAAGATGCTTAACCTATTATTGGTTAAGAATATATGTATAAGGCTTATATAATTTCTTCTTCCTTTGAAAAGATTCATAATTATCCTACATGCCCTATACATACTATCATATATATATATATATATATATAACCTAAAGATAGCTTCAAATAGCTTCTTATCTAAATCAATAATCCTAAACAATCTTATAAGTGGAGGCATAAACTTCACAACAGTTAAACAAGTATCCCAAAAGTTATTATCTAGGACAATAGTATAAACTTATTTTCCTTTATCACTTTTTAATACTTTATGACTTAAAAAATGCTTAGTTGTCATTAAAATTTGAAGTACTTGTTTGTAATTATAAACACTTTTCAAAGTTATAAATATAATTTCAAATTATTAGTAACAAGATGCACTATCTCAGTCCAATCTTCTTACTTTCTTAACCAAGACAAAAAAGTAAAAATGATTATACATAAAAATTTATGATTTTGGATGCACGTAAAGTAAAACTATAAATATGAGGTATACATGTGGATACCAATAAATATGCTATATTTTGATTTCAACAAGTACTTACTTAATGCATAATTAATTACATTATATGTAATGAAGTGAGCTACATTCTTTGATCCAACTTACTTGATAATTTTAGAGAATATTTCAAGTAAGTATGAACACTTTTCACTATATCAGAAGCATCAACTAAAGTAATAAAAGCTACTTAAATATCACAATAAACTAAGAAATTAATCGAAGTTCTTTATTTTTGATTTATCCAACTATTTGTCGTAATTGTGTGTCTTGTTATGTTCCTTGTAAGTTTATATAAATTCATAATCAACTGATATTTATTTTTCAAATCTTGAAGTAAAGGTACATGAATTTCATAATAAGAAGATACTTTAAATATAAAACCTATTATTGTTATGACATCTATTACTTCTTAAAAATAAGGCAAATTTAAAGCATTAAAAGGAATATAAGAATGATAAAACCATCTAACCCAATTTCTTTTATAACGAAAAATACCGTCTTATCATGCAAAATATTTTTTAAACTCAACTGAAAATTGGGAGTACTTCTTAAAAGAAAAATAAGAATCTATATAAGTAATAACTTTTATTTTTCCCTTATTTAATACTTGTTTGTTATCATCTCAAAAGAAGCATTTTGAGTTTCTGTATTTTCTTTTTTTATTTTTTCTTTTAAATATTTTCAATCATTTCACATACATAAAATAGTACTTTCTTATAAGAAACAATATTATCCTTTATACTAATAAAATATTCTTTCATTATATAAATTTCTCCACCTTCAAATAATTTAGAGTAAAACGTAAAATTACATAGAATATTTTTATTAGATGTTTGAGTAGTAGAAAAATACTATCAATATGGATCAACTTTATTACGAGCAAAAAAATATGTTTCCTCAATTTTTTTCGATAATTAAGGTCCTATTTAGTTGGTCTTTAGTTTTTTGTTTTGATTTCCTACTTTTTAATCACAAAAATCGATAAAGAAAACACACAAATAAAACACAAAAATTAAAAAAAAAACATAACCATAACAAAAAATTATAACTCACAACCCAACTAAACATCCCCTAAGTTTTCTTTATTATAACGCCAACTTGAAAATATGTCATGAATTTTATAATAATATATATGAAAGTTCATTTTTTATTTAAAACATAATTTTAAATCCTAGATATTATTTTAAACCACAACACTGAAACCTAACAAAATAATGTGTTTAAATAAGCATTTCAAATTTTGCACAATATTGAAAGGTTGTGTTTTATATTTGTGAATAGGGAAGTTGAACTAGATTAAACAATGTTTAATTTAAAAGTTATATTAAATCTCACAATTAGAGTTAATTAAGTTAGATTAAATATATCAATAACTTTGACGAAAAAAATTTAGAACATATCTCCATAGACAAGCAAAAATGAAATAAACAATCTCTATGACAAGCAAACAATCTTTCCATGAACAAGTAAAATAGATCTGCAGTAACATCATATTTGGATCAAGAAGCATTGTAAACTATTAAGAAGTAAGGAGTTTTAGAGAGGAGAAAATTGTTTAGAAGAAGAGGTTGTATTACATTTGAATACTTTTAGTTCAGGTATAAAGGGATATTTATACGTACAAAAATGACCCTTTAAATCTAAATACATGATCCTATTAATGAACCCAAATGAAATAAACTATGCATGAACTCAAAATCATACATGGACTATAATTAATTATGTAACCAATACATGAATATAATTGAACTCCTAATAATGAACTTAAACACCCATGTATCTAGACTTTAATAATTTAATAATTCTAAATTACCTTTCAACACTCCCCCTTAATTTAAAATTTTCTACCATACTCTAAATCTTTTTTCTCAAATGTTGAAAATTTTCAATTTGAGTGATTTCATAAAAATGTCTACAATTTGATGATTAGTCTTCACATGTTTAAGCTCCATACTATACTTTTATTTATAATCTTTGACAACGAGTCTTGCTTTATATTTCTCTATATCTCCATTTGCATTATTTTTTATCTTATAGATCCATTTAACTCCAATAGCTTCATGACCCTGAAGAAGAGTTGATAATTCCCAAATATTGTTTTTTTTCTATGCCTTGATCTCCTCCTCTATGGCTTGCCTCTATCTTTTATCCTTCACTACATCCCTAAAATTGAAAGGTTCACTATCAATAAGAAGAGAAAATAAGTTACTTACATCAGTCTTAGTGATTTCTTTTGTTTGCTCATAGATATCATAAATACCCCTCATTTTTTGTGCCCCGTTTCTTGAACTTTCTCCATGCACTGATGAAGAAGGAGACTAACATGTATAAGGAGATGGAGATGGAGTTATCTCTTAAATAGTCGTTGTAGTTTCTTGCTCTTCATTTTCAAAGTATTGGAGAAAATCATAGGTAATTTCTTCTTATGTTTTCCAATCCTATATTACTTCTTCATCAAATTCAACATCTTTGCTCATAATAATCCTTCTATTGATTAGGTTGTACAACTGGTATCCTTTGAAATTCTAGTCATAGCTAATGAATACATATTTAACATTATGATCATTAAGCTTAGATCTTTCTTGTTGCGGAACATTAGCATATGTAATGCTTCCAAAAATTCTCAAGTGAGCAACACTAAGCTTCAATCTATTCCACACTTACTGCAGTGCTTGGTCTTTGATGTTTCTTGGAGGAGAGCTATTTGACAAGTAGACTATACAAGAAACAACTTTTGCCCAAAATTCTTTAAGTAAGTTTTTATCTTTTAACATACATCGAGTCATGTTAAGAATTGTTCTGGTCTCCTATTTGGCTACTCAATTTTATTCGAATGATATTGGGACCATTAAAGGATGATGAATTCCATATAACTAACAAAAATCATGTAACTCCTTGGATATGAACTCACCTCCTCTATCGGATCTTAAATCTTTAACTGTACAGTCACTTTCATTATCCACAAAAGCCTTGAACTTTTGAAATGCTTCCCCAAGTTTTTCTTCTATAATTATCAATAAAAAGTAAGAATTATCTACTTTTACTTATTGATAATGGCTTGATTGGTCCATATACGTCGATATGAATAAGTTAAAGCTATTCAGTTGCTCTTATCATCGCTTCTTTTGGAAAACTCCTTCTTGAATGCTTGCCAAGTAAACATGCTTTACATAAATGATGTGGATGATTAATGGGAGGAATTTCTCTTATCATGTATTTATCTTCCAAAGTTTTAAGTGCATCAAAATTCAAGTGCCTGAATCTCATATGCTAGCGACATGCTTCATTTCTCATATTCACCTTTAAATAATTTGTTTCAAGTGTCTTATTTTTCAACATGAATAATCTATTCTTTGGCATAGACACCTTAATAATCAATTAAGCATGCTGATCTCTAAGCCAAAGACAATAATCTTTCATGTAAATTTCATATTCTTTTTCAAGAAGTTGGCCCAAACTCAAAATATTACTTTCAACTTGGGTACATGGTAGAAATCATTAATAAGTCTATGACTCCCATCTCTTAAAGAAATTAGAATAGTACCTTTCCATGAATTTAGATCTTTGAAGAATCTCTGAAAGAAACATTGCCTTCCACCTTTTCATTAAACTCCACAAATTTGCCTTTATCTCCACATATATGATTGCTTGCTCCATTATCTAAGAACCATACACTTTCATCCTTATATGCATCATCTTTGAGTGCTAACCACAAAGTAGGCTCTTCGACTCTTTCCTTGTCATCAATAATATTGATTTGCTCCTCAACATGATTGGGTGTAGTGCAACATTCTCTAGAATAATATCTAAATTTATGGCAATTGTAGCACTCAACATTCGATTTATCATATCTCCTTTCATTTTATCTGCAATTTTAACCTCCTCTTCATCTTCCTCTTGATTTCCCTTGACCTTTGAATAAGTGATTGTTTCTATTATCATTATTGGCATTATTATAAACTCCTTTACTTCTTCTTTCATAACCTCATCATCATCATCAACTACAACCATGTCCTTGACTATGTCCTCATCCTTTTCCTCTTTAATTGCTTTCTCCATCATCATTTTTTAACAAAAACGTTACTTTAAATGGTGCTCCAAAGGTTCATCTTACCTCCTTTTGATCTTTCTCTTCATGCGTTTGCAAAGAGTACTTTAATTGTTCAAGTGTTAAAGAGTTTAGATCTTTGAATTTCTCATTGACACAAACTATATAATCAAACTTTAGAGTTAAGGAGTAAAGAATCTTTTCTACCACTCAAACATCTTCAACATTATCTCCGTATCTTTTCATTTGATTTACAATGGCTTTCACTTGCGAACAATAATTCGAGAATGATTTAGGTTCTTTTATGCACAAAGATTCAAAATAACTTTGCAATGATTGGAGTCGAATCTTTTTCACCTTATCATTCCTTGAAAAGAACTTTGCAAAATCTCTCATGCTTTCTTTAAAGTGGATGCATCAACCATTTTCTCAAACATTAAATCATCTAAACATTGATGAATAGGGGTGAGATCTTATTAATCCTTCTCCTTTATCTTTGACTAATCATCCTTCTAATTTTGAGACAAGTCAGCTTCACTTTGAGATTGTATAAAACCTTTCTCTCTAATCTCCCATATATCTTGTGAGCCAAACACGAATTTCATATGAAGACATCATGTTTCATAATTTTCTTTCGTAAGTAAGAGAATTGAAATGAGTATACTTCACCATTGTTTGTCATTTCTTAAAAAAAACTAGACTCTGATACTACTTTGTTAAGAAGTAAAGAGGTTTAGAGAAGAGAGAATTATTTAGAAGAATAGGTTGTATTGCACTTGAATACTTTTAGTTCAAGTACAAAGGGTTATTTATAGGTATAAAATGACCATTCAAATCTAAATATGCGAACCCATTAATGAACCCAAATTAAATAAACCATACATGAACTTAAAACCATACTTCGACCATATTTAATTATGTGACCAATACATGAACTTAATTAAACACTTAACAATGAATTTAAATGCCCATGTATCTATATTTTAATAATTTAATAATTTTAAATTACCTTTCAGCATAGACATAAACAAAGTATAAAACAATTATGCTAGCAATCTAAGGTAAATCCAAAATAAGAAGCAAAGCAAATAGATGGATAAAACAAATATGCTGATGATCTAAAGTAAAGTTAGATCTGGATATAGCCCTAACCACGGCTAAGTTTCTAACCGGCTAACCGTCGGTTTAATAACCGGCGGTTAAGGTTTAAAAATCGTAACCGTGATCAATGGTTCTAAACCATAACCGGAACCATTATTAATAGTTTCGGTTAAGGTTAGACTAATTTAAAAACCGGGAACCGGCGGTTAAACTGGCAATTTATTTATAATTATAAATTACTGATTAATTAATTAAGAATATATTTAAAAAATTAAATAAATTTTATTTTTATATAAAAATTATTTTAAAAATATACATAATTTTATATAAAATTTTATTTAATACAAATATATATATATATAAATAATTAAAAATTAAAAAATAAATAAAAATAAAATCGACCCAAATCGTTGTCAGACCGTGCATGGAGCACGTCCAAAACCGTGCTCTATGCACGGTCCAAGACCGTGCATGAATGCACGGTTGAATGCACAGTCAACCGTGCATGGAACACGGTCAGAGACCATGCTCATGCACCATCTCTTGGCCCGTGCATGAGCACGGTCTTGGACCGTGCTTTGAGATCGTGCTTCATGCACGATTAACTCTTAACTGGTTAAGAGTTTTTTTTATTTTCTTTAAATATAATT
>JAOXYD010033052.1:0-14052 GCA_028565735.1 Pinacopodium congolense | reverse complement strand
ACCTAAAAGTACAAATATTAATAGTATAATTTATTTTTTCATTACCAAAATAAGATGGAACCATCCTTGGTTCAACACATACCATCTATTATGCTAGCAAAACATTAATAGGAACACAAATTAACTATACAACTAATGAAAAGGAATTGCTAGCTGTGGTGTTTGCATATGTCAAATTCCACTCATACTTCTTAGGCTTAAAGATAATTGTTTATACTAATCATGCAGCACTAAGATACTTGTTTATGAAGAAGGATGCAAAGTTAAGGCTTATCTGATGGGTACCACTTCTATAAGATTTTAATTTAGAAATATGAGACAAGAGGGAGCAGAGAATATAGTGGTAGGCCATTTATCACATCTAGAAGGTGGGGAGATGCAATTAACCAGGGACATTAATGAATACTTCCCTAAAGAATCCTTGATGTTGGTAAATGATTTTTTGGTTCCATGGTTTACTGATATAGCATACTATATCGCAGGTGATATCCTTCCTCCCAACTTAATTTATCATCAAAAGAAGCGATTTTTTGTTTGAGTGTATTTTTTATCTGTAAGATGGGCCAATTTTATATAGGATATGTGTTAACAATGTGATTTGTCATCTTATGTAGGTCATTACGGAACCAATAAGATGGCAGCTCGTATGCTAAAATGCATATTCTTTTAACTTAGGCTATTCAAGCATACGCATAAGTATGTGAAGAACTGTGATTGATGTCAACAAGTAGAAAATATTTCAAAGTAGGATGAGATGCCACTCTCAACATTCCAGAAATGGAGGTCTTAGATATATAAGGAATCGATTTCATGAGACCATTCCCATCTTCACTCGAAAATACTTATATCTTAGTAGGTGTGGACTATGTCTCTTGATGGATAGAAGTAGCAGCTACTTTAATAAATGATGGTAAGGGGGTGCAGAAGTTTATAAAATGAATATTCAATAGGTTTGGAGAACCAAGGGTGATCATCAGTGATAGAGGAGTGCACTTTTGCAATAATTCCTTTGAAGCCATGCTTAAGAGATATGGAGTTTATTATAGAGTGGCTACACCTCATCATTCAAAGACAAGGGGTCAGATTGAAGTAGTGAATAGGGAGTTAAAGAGCATTCTAGAGAAGATAGCGAATAGTTCAAGAAAAGATTAGGCACTAAAGCTTGAAGATGTGTTATGGTCATAATGAACTATATTTAAGACACTGATAGATACTACTCCCTTACATCTTGTCTATAAGAAGGCTTGTCACTTACCCGTAGAGTTAGAGCATTAAGCATATTGAGTTTCTAAAGCATTAAACTTCGATGGCAAAGAAACCGGTGAGAGGAGACTACTATAACTTAATGAATTGGAGGAGTTGAGATTTGATGCTTATGAGAACGCAAGGAAAGAGTGAAGAAGTGGCATGATGCTCACATAAAAAAAAAGGAATTCAAGAATGGTGATCAGGTATTGTTATTTAACTCTCGACTTTGTTTGTTTCTAAGAAAGCTTAAGTCCTATTAGAGTGGTCCATTTAAAGTTCTCCAAGTATTCAAGCATGGAGCATTGGAATTAGAAAAAAAAGAGAGCAAAACATATAAAGTGAATGGTAAAAGGTGCAAACCGTACGTTGGAGGCATATTGTCACATAAAAAGGAAGTGATATCTTTCCTTTCCCTTGTTTTACCTTGTGCAATTGAGATTGGTAAAGTTAATGACGTTAAATTTAGCATGTTTTATTCATAGGTAGTTCTATTTTCGAGTTATGTTTGTTTAACTAAGGTTTTGATTCTATTTTTCATTAAAAGTTTTTAAAGTTTACTAAATTGTTAATGGGTTGATGTTTACATGTAGGTTCGAGGTGCTCCGAAAGTTAACAAAAAATTGAAACAACTATTAAAATTAAAAAATTAATTAAAAAATAAAAGTAGCAATAGAGACACTTGTTATCTGTTAGAGGTTAAATTAATAATGTTTTTAGTTGTTATTTGATGTCAATTTACCCTTATTTATGTGATTAAATGTTTAATTTATGTTTAGAAATGATTCAATTGCAATTTGATGTCAAGAATTGAAGATTAAGTGGAAAGGATGCAAGCAGATTATGTTTATGGACTTATAAAGACACCTTGCTAGCCCACTGTTGATGGACGACAACTCGTCGTTGAAGGAGTCAAAATTTGCATACTAATAATAAGCTATTCATCCTATAATAGCGTCGTTATAGATCATTGCAGACCGCTGTTATAGGGCGCATACATGTTTTCTCAGCAAATTCTTCAACAATTGCGGTGGCTTTTCTTCTTTTTCCACTTGTAGTAGCTCTAACCCTATAAATAGAGGGCCTCTCCAAATGTTCTAGGCATCAGATTTAGGAGTTAAACACTTTAGTTTTCAGTATTTTTTAGATTAAAGTAGTTTTTAGGTTGTTTTTATTTTCTTTCTTTTGCAATTTGAGATTTTTAGGTTGTTTGACGTTTTAGTAGCTTCATACATATAGTTTAGAGTTAGAATACTATCTGTGAATGTGATTTGGTTCATTATAAACTCTTTGTTTCGTGTATTAATGTTTTTATTTTTAATTAATCAAAGTATTTTTGCTTAAGTTATATTTATCATGTTCTTTGATTAATTATTATACTTAATGTTTAAATTCAGTTAAGTTATCATGCTTAATCTGTTTATGGATGATTAATTGCATTAGTTAATTATTAATGCATGATTAGTGAGTTAATCTTTGTTTATTGAATGCTTAATACTTGTCTTGAATTGATCACTTAGGATATTGTCATCAGATAATCTAGGATTCGACAATCTCTACCTAAGTTATTAGAAAAGTCTATAAACAAAGTGATTTAAATCAATGAACTAACCAAAATTTGGTTAATCATGAGGGTACTAGTCTTATATTATGATAATTTAGGACTAGACTTCCAAAGCTTTAAGCCTATTACCTAAGTTTGAGGCATAACCAAACCTTAGGATAGGACCAATAGAGATAAGTCAGTGTCTTAACCATAGCATTGCCTTGAATTAGAGAAGACCTTATATTAAGCATCACTGATCCATCAACTAAATCATCTACCATCAAAGCTTAACTGAATAATAAAAGAAAAGTAATTTATAGCTCTTTTACAATTGATTGGGATTTTTTAGGCTTTTTAGATTAGATTTTATTTATTTATTTTCTTAAATCATAAAGTTAAGTATTCTCTAGATAATTGTAGTCCGATCGACCTAGTACTTACGTCATATAAACTTCCTCGTGGGATCGATACTCGAAGTCTTAAATGTTCTTTACTTTATTACTTAATTCAACCAGTACACTTGTCAAATGTTGGTCTTATATTAATTGATAAATTGTACTTTGAAAGATAGATTAATTTGAGCCAAATTTGTATGTGGCCAACTGCAATCACTGTCCATGGAACCCTTTGTTGCTATAGTGACAGTAAGTTCATGAGACCCTTTATCACTATAGTGACCAAGCCATTGATGTTATGGGTCCCTCCTTCATGTTTTAAAACCTTTTTTTTTATTTCTAAATCCCTAAACGCCCAAGAGGCGAACCTCCTCCCTTTTCTCTTTAATTTTGGCCCTCTCCCACCCAAAGCATCCCTTTACTCCAATTTCTCATTAATCTTCCATCAATTTTGCATCAATCTTTACATTTTAACTTCCATTAATCTAATATCACACTTTATTCTTTATTGCTCATTGTTGTCCTCTTATTTCCATCTTACCTTCTTACTCTTGTTTATTTTTCAAGGTTTTGTAGAGTGCTCATTACCATGGCACCCAAAGGAAAACAAGTTGGAGGAAAACAACAATCTAAAGGGAAAGAGGTGAATCCCAAACAAGGAACAGATAATATAGCTTAAGAATTTGGTTCCCCTTTCCAAATCTTTAGTCATGAAGAAGGTATGAAATTCCTACAACTCAAAGGTAAGTCTATTTTTCCCTTAAACACTTGAACTTTTAAATTCTTGAAGATCTTGGGTTTAAGGAAAATTTTGAGCAATAGGGTAAAAAGGTGGGTTAGGAGAAGTTTATTCATTTTGACTATGTGATTTTAGAAGAATTGACATTGGAATTCTGTACAACTATTTAGTATGATCCTAAGAACTTAGATGAATTCAATTTAGGTTAAGAGAAAACCCATATAATCTTAATTATGATATCATGAAAACAATATTTAGGTTTCCAAAATCAAAGATTTATGATAATTACCCTGAGTTTAAGTATGCCATACATCGGAAGAAACTTACAGGCTAGATAATTTTAATGTTCATAATCCATCCAATTCTCACATTTTTAGCCATGCCCACATGATTTCCTTCTCCACTGGAATCCCTATAAGTTTTTCTTGTCCTTTGTCTTGTTTTTCTATTATTTTATTTTGGTGTTTCTTTTCTATGTGCTTATTGCGTGTTGTCCTTCTCCATATTGAGGACAACATGTGGATTAAGTGTAGGGAAGGAGGTTATTTGCATTTTCATGTTATTTTATTGTGATCATGCATTCATCGATTCTAGGTTTTTTTGGATTTGGGTGTATATGTCTTGCCATGCATTTCATCATATAGTTTGAAGGTGTCAATGACCTGAGAATTGAAAGAAATAGCCTTAACTTGAACATGAATATTTGGGTGTGAAGAATTATTTGTTACATGAAGCGTATACCTTGAATGTCTTTCTATTGAATGTGTACCTTAATTAAGATATTTTTCACTTATTCTTTCATCTTTGACACTTGTTGGTTGCATTTTATAATAACTTAGACTTAATTTAGTAGGTATCACTAGTGACTTTTTCATGAGAATGAATTGATTTAGAATAAACTACATAGGACAAGAATGAAGTTAAGAATTAAAAACATAATTAATACATCATTCCTATTTTGCTGACCTTAGTAAGAACTAGGTTAAGAATAGAGTTAGTATGAAGTTGTGAGTTGTGATATAACTAAGAAACTGGGGGACATTCATGACAAAATGTTAAATGACAATCCAAATAAACTTCAAAGAACAAACCTAGTTGAGTAATTAGGAGACTGTCATGTCAAACTATTTGCCTATTAAAAGATTAGGTAATTATTAAAATAATGAGCAAAAATGTTGGGATAATGTGAAAAATAAAACCTATGGATCTTCTTTTGAATAACATGACGTTTTCATGAATAGTTACTTAGTGATAAATTACCTTTCATATGTTCATATAATCAATGCATAAGTATAAGTGTCATAGGTTTAAGAATAGGTTATCCATATCTTACTTAAGATGCATCTTCTATGGAAAGACACTCAAGATGTGAATTTCACATGATAAATGTTGTGAATCTTCTCAAATATTTATATTCTAGGGCAAGTTAGTTCTATAAGTTTTATGCCATTGTTACACTTTCATCATCCTCACATTCATATAGTTATTGAATTCATGTTAGTGCATTCTTATTGTTTGATTTTTTAACATAATTTCTTTGTTTGTGATTTAGTTTTTCTTAAGGACAAGCAAAAGTTTAATTGTGGGGATGTTGATAGAGTTGCATTAAAGTTTCTTACCATAGTGTTTTAATGTGTTAATATGCATATTTAAGATGAAAACTATATGTTTTATACTTAGATTAATATCATTTTAAGGCTTTTATTAATGTTTAAGTATTTAGTGTAATGATTGTTGATCTTAGGCAGGAGTTTTATTTTTTTGGGGATAATATTTAATGCAAATTGAAGTAGAATTGGGTTAGCAGGCCAAGAGGACGAGAAGAAGAAGATTGGAACCTATCTAGGTCGCTATAGTGATAAAAGATGAGTGTATCTCTAAGTCGCTATAGCGACTTAGTATATTACTAATTACGAGAATGACACGTTCAAGTCGATTCTATGATATCTTGGATAGAATAAAGATGTGAAAAACTCTAATAGCAACAATTTTAAGCCTAGGGAACATTTAAGATAAAAAAAAAGGGTTTTGAAGAAAAAAATTCAAGAAACTCAAGACTAAAGTGGATAAATCAAGACTCAAGGATGCAGTCCAGATTTCTAGCAAAAGGGTCTTTAGCATTCATCAACTCGTCATCTTTCCATTGCTTATCTTTTGATGTTTAATCTAAAAAGTGGTTTGTTGAACATGATTATGGATTGCTAAATCTAGTTTAGGGTTTTTTCTTAAATTGTTATCTAACTTTTATCTTATTAATTTAATGCATGGTTGTTTGTGTTAATTATTGAACCTATAATCACTTTGAATTGAGATATTTTTTTAATTAGGTTGCACAATGAGAGTTAGTGATCTTAGTTGAAGAGAGATCTTAGTTGCTTATTAATTGTCCTTAGGATTGCTTCAAATCTAATTGCTTATTTAGGAGTAATGTTATGAACCGAGATGTTACAATTTAACTTATAAGTATTTCCTTGATTAGATCTCAAGAGAGGGTAATCAAACTATTAAATGTCAATGATCAAACATAATTAAATCAATAAGGATATCCTTAAGTCTTCATTATTAAGTAATTTAATAGATTGCTTTCTTTTTTCCATTTGATTCATTGAAATTGTTGGTTTAGTTAAATTTTTAGTTTCTATAATTTTCTGATTACCTTAAACAAAGTGTAATTCAAATTGTTAGGTGTCTATATTTAATCCTTATGAGATCAATATCTGTTATACTATTCTACTTATAGTGTAGTGAAAACTAGTAAACAATTTCATAAAGGCATCAGTGATATAGAGGGTTATGAATATAAAAACCTCATGTTATTAAACCTATCAATAATTTAGGTTATAGGTTTCTAGTTTCTCTATCAGTGATCCGTACATTAACTCCCAACTCACTTTATGTTTTTATCTAGTCAAAATTCTTTATTCAATCAATATGTCTAAAGTTTTTTTTTCATAAGTTTCTTTTATAATTGAATTAAATTATGATGAGTTGAATTGTTATTCTATTTGTTTATACAACTTGCATTATTTAAGTTTATAAAGGCTTGATTTTTAGATTTTCTTTTTTTAGTTTGAATTATTAAAATTTGCATTTGAATAATTTTGATTTATGTAAATAAAAAATAAAGAATAGTTTAATTTATAGTACAATGTCATGGAGAAATTATTCAAATTGAATAACCTTATTAATCATAGTGTGCCTACTCAACATTGAGCTAAAATTTAAAATGTTGATTTCACTTGTTTATAAAATATGGTTGTTTTCATGGCGATTTTTTTAGGTGTAATGGAATTGAATGAAAATTTTAAAGTTCTCATGTAGTAGTTAAGCATAAGTCTATCAAACTTTTCTTTCCATCATAATCTCTAATGAAAAAGTTGATTTGTTTTAAAATGCCTTATGCACATTCGTATTTATGTACTTTACTCTTAACACATAAGTATTTTAAAAAAATTTTAAAATGGAAAAGAGAGAGGTATGATAAAAGACAATTTTTTTGTTGATATTTCTTTAAAATAACAATACAAAAGGCACTCGAATTACTTCCTTCTTAAAACACTTCATAAAGGAACCCTCTATCCAAAACACTTATAAAGAATCTTATCCCATTACTCTTAACTCTCTCTAAGCAGATTATTGCATATGTATTGTTACATTTTGCACAAAATGAACTACATATGATGCCTTTATGTAGGCTTATAAGAAATTAGGGATCAAATAAGTGAACTACCCACTTTCTTCATTAACTCGATCCAAGTTAGTAGAGAGTTAAACTATCTAGGTCTTTAACTTTACCAAAAAAGGAACATGGTCTAAAATATATCTCATTCCATTGCTTCATCATCAGGACATTTTCCCACTACTTAAATAACTAATTTCACTTTATAAGGTAATGCTTCAATTTTGAAGCCCATTGCTCCATGTTCTTGTCATATATTTCCACATCATCACCTCTTGAAACTAAAAAGTTTCTTGATGATCTTTTTAGCCATTTAGAGCTATCTTTATGAATAGTTTTTCCCAGCACATCCATAGTGCAGTCACATTACTCTATAACTAAGTTAAGCAACATACAATAAACCTTTTACATTTTAATACTTTTGAACTTACTCATCGAATTTAAGTGACTTTGTACACATTCAAATTTAGCATAACTTAGTTAAGTTTAACATCTTTGGTCTCATATCTAAATCTAGTTCTACACAGAAGAATTCTATTAATGTGTACTAATGCACTTTGATTCTCGCCCACTTTGGAAATTTTGTAGACAATTCCCTTTCATCTCACGTACTTAAAAGCCATTGCCTTATTTTCTCATTAATATGCCATGTTCATGTTGACCAATATACCAAGCATAGACTAAGGCTTGTCAACATTTACATTATTCCACCTCCTTGGATTTAAGAGTCTAGTAAACTACCTGCATTAGAAGAATATGAACCCCTCATCTAAATATTCCGTAGACACTCCTTCATGAGTAATTCCCTTAAAAACTCTTTAACGACATTTTAAAAATAGTAGTAAGTCTTCCTTTTTATAAGTATGTCACCCGTGTATCATGTTCTCTCTCCTTAGGATCTATTTTTACTTAGATGCTCCTTCTTAAGGCTCATTGCACTTAATAAAGACATATTAAAGTAAGCTTATTATTTCGAGCCCTCACCTTCTTTTCTTTGATCCTTTATCAGTATGCAATTAATTTGCTCCTCACCAATTTTTAGTTTTAGAATTTGCGAGTAAAGTGCAACACTTTATAAATGAAGTAAGAAAAATATGGCCTTGATTACTTCTTCTACTTGCATTAGGAAGAATCCTTTATTTGTTTTTTTCATTCTTTAGGCCATTTTTGTTCCACCATTTTCCCTTCCCTCTCTAATGGTTTAAATTAGGTGTGGAAATTAAAGATCCACTAAGGCATCCACAAACCCAATTACAATGGAGAGCTCTTTAATATTTTGGCTATAAAGTTCAACTTTTCCTCCTCTTATATGTTCAACACATCCATCAAAGATGTGAGTTGTCAAACATGCTCCCTCACTAAGCCACCTTACCTTAAATAATTCAATGGTTCCTTTATAAGCCTAGAAGTATTATTAGGGAGGAATTGGCCTACTAAATCCTTCACTTTTTTATAACTATCAATGAAAGATCTACTGAAACTAATGTTATAGAAGGTTCTTGTTCCTTACTATATCTTTGCATCATCCACCATATATACTATCGTTATTATCATTTTTTCCAAATTTTGCACCTTTTTCATCATAAAGTATAGCTCAATATTCTAAAAAAAAAAGATCTTATTGACAATTTACTTACCATTAAAAACCTATGGCAAATGCACCTTCACCAAAATGCTTTTCGATTAAACTCCTGATTCATACTTTTAATGAAATTATTTTTCAATGGATGAGGATACCTTTTTGATCAAACTCAACGGATGACGATACATTTTTTATTAAACTTTAAATTATTTTTCGAGTGCTATCCTTGTTTTTTAAAACTCTAACATTAAAGCTTCAAACCTTTTTAATAAAGGAATTGTATCCTCATCCCTTAAGGTTAGAGGATCAATGACTGCTTCTAATTTTGCAACCTTATCCATAAAATTGCTTCCATTAGCCATTAATATTTGAAGACTATGAACTCCTAACTAAACCTTGACACCAATTGTCACGAGACTTTTTTCAAGTTTAATAAAATTGAATGAAGTTACCAAATTCCACGTGCAGTAGTTGAGTTTATGTCTATTGAAACGTCACTCAGCCTTCCCTTATGATCATTTACCAAATAATCCATTTATTTTAGAACTCCTTATACAAACTCATGTTTAAGTATTTCACCCACTCTCAACATGCATGTGTTCATACAATATAACCCAAATAAGGGATGAGAGAGATTTTATACTAAAGAAGATTCCAATCCATGTTTTGATGATAACAAAATATAATTACTATTAATCTTCTTTATTTAATAGTTTAAAATGATAAGCAATATGAAAGTTATATAAACTAGAGTTAAAGGGTCATCTCATGAAGAACATAAAATAAAATTGTGAAGATCAAGTTGTGAAATGAAGGATGAAATCAAGAATAAGTAAGTTAAGGCTTTATAATCAAACCTATATTTTTTTATTATAAGTCTTGGTTGGTCATTTCAATTCTTTAAGGACTTCTCATGCATATACATTTAATGTTCTTATCTTAATGCATAAATCCTTCTAATTGTTAAGGTAAATTTAGGTTTGATCATTTAAACACTTTTAGAAAATATTTTAAAATAGGTTATAAGTCAAATTTTCATCAAAAGAATGAGCTTGAAAGTTTAACAAACTTATAAAAATATTGGAAAAATGTTTCTAGGTGCATTAGTTGAAAAATCTAGCATAGTGGTCAGTAAATATGAAATATGAGGTTTTTAAGTACATTGATCAACTAATGTACGGTGTGGTCAACCAATAGTTGTGCATAATATGTATCAAGAATTTGTATATTAATTTAGGTGATGCAATTGTCATTCAATGTAATAAATTAGTTGATCAGTGTGACTTAAAATGTTAGAATTTTTACACAATGAGTTTGTAGTATGTTATTGGTCGATATATTGGTTAATCAATGTGCCTGATTAGTTGACCAATAATGGTTAGCATATGTTTCTAACAACTAGCATTTATCTCTAATAAAATTTTTAGTGTGTTTAATGACTAGTTCTTATTAAGAATGCCATTTTAAGCCCACCAATGCTATAAATATATAGTTTTATGGTTGATTAATCTTTTTAATTGAGTTTAGAGAAGTTGAGAAATATTAAAGAGTTTCATATTAAAATTTAAGAGTGTATTCAAATCTTTCATTGCATTTATCAATTCATATTAAGTTTTTGTGACATAAAGTATTGTTATCTATAAGTAAAATATTTCAAATAGTAATTTGTATTTTGAGGGGCTTTATATTGGTTTTTGATTAGACTAGTTACTCTTCTTCATTGAAGAAAGAATGTAAAAATTCATCTTTACCTTTCAAAGAAGGTTGTTTATAAAGAAGTTTCTCTTCACCTCATTAGAAGAAGATTATAGTAAATTTTCAAGAGTAACTTGGAGGGTAAACATAAGCAAGGATTGTTTACTAAACATTATAAATCAATTTCTCATCTCTCTTCTTACACTCTTTATTTCATAATTAATTGTGTGATTAACCTAGAATTATATTGGAATCATCATCACATTAGAATTTTTTTAGGAACATTTTTAAATAGAAAAACTTTATTAATTTTTTCAACCCCATCTTAGGTGCCATTAGGGACTAACAAGAGAGAAATGATAAAAGAAAACCTTTTTATTCCCATAAAATAACATACATTGGACACTTAGGTTACTTAATTTTTTAAGCACTCTCCAAAAATTTTAAAAAAATCTTGACCTAAAACCTTTACAAAGAACTTTCTCTCAATGTTTTCAACTCTCTTTAAGTAGATGATTAAATTTACATTGTTACATCTTACATAAAATAGACTACATATGATGTAGCTTACAAGAAGTTAAGGACCAAGTAATCTAACTACCTACTTTCTCCAATAACTTTACTAAGTTAGCTGGAAGTTACAATATCTTCCACTAAACCCATAAAGTTAGTGAGAGTTACACAACCTAGGCTATTAACCCCACTAATGTAATGGAGAACATGATCTTCAAATATGTCCTAATCTATCGACTTATCATTTGGCCACTTTTCCAATACTTAAAGAAGTGCTCCTATAATATAAAGTAGTGTTTTGCTTTTTACTACTCTATGTTCTAGTCATGAGTTAACATATCATTACTTGTTAAAGCTGATAAGTGTCTTTATAGGCCTTTGGTACACATCCCAAGCCATCTTCTTACATAATCAATCCAAGTACACTTATGATGTTTTCACATTGTTCTAAGACTAAATTAAGCAATAATTAGAACTAATATATAATAAAGCTTGCATATTTATATGCCTTTGAACCTTTTTTCCAAATTCAAGTACTTTTGTAAGCCCTTGGATTTAGTACGACTTAGTTTTAGCAATCGTATTTGGCTTCACATCCAAATCTCACCCCACATTAAAGATTTATGCCAATGCACTCTAATGCATACAAGAATCCCACGTACTTTTGAGATTTCATCAACAATTCTCTTTTATCTAGCCATATTTGCAAATCATTGCGTTATATTAGTCTATTTGGCACTTAAGGAGGTGAATTAGGTTCTTAAAATTTTTTTTAACTTAATGATCTTAAATTCACTAAGTTCTCTAAACTAATGCAGGAGCTTAACGATAAATCTAATATGAAATATGAACATTGTAATCAAAATATAAATAACTTGCAATAATATAGAGCTTTAAAGTAAAAAAGTAAGGGAGAGACTATGCAAACTGATTTTTATAATGACTCAGCGATAACCTCTTTACCTACGTCCACTCTCCAATACCTCTTTAGGTATTTCACTATATTAATTGCAAAAGTACAACTTTTGGATCCCTTTCTTGAGGCCCTAGGATAATCTTTTATAATTCAACAAGTTCATAAAATTTACAAACACTCAAAATACACTTAAATAAGTGTTTCACTTAACTCATAAAGTGTTTGAAAAGGGCTCACAATGACTTGGATGAATGCACACATAACTCACTTGAAATAACCTTAAAATTTTACTAATTCTTACACAAAATGCCTTATAATGCTTAAACTCACTTGTATATGATTCAGACTATAATTGGATGATTTTCACATACACCAATACATTTATAGTGAAAATTAGGCCTACTAGCCATTTATGACCATTTTACAATGTTAATATTCATTAAATTCTCTTAACCACTGGTTTTTTCCCTGTTGGTGCTTGATTTTTGCCATAATTGGTCAACTGATCCAATACACTAGTCATCCAATCAAGGGGAAAATAACATACTGGTCGACCAACCAAACCCTTTGGTCTATAAGTTCCTATTTTGACTGGTTTTTCGCATAATAAACACATTCAAACATAATCTAATTAACCTAAAACATTTTTAAACACTTCCAAACATTTTCTTAACTCACACACATATTGAAAAATTCTATAAAAATATCTTAAACTCATTAATAAGTTTATTTTAAAATATTTTCCACAAAATTTTCTCTTAATTGTACATCCTATATGCATAATCTAAACATAAATGCAACCATGTACAAAATGCCTTTTAAACACAATTATAAACCAAAGTGAATCTTACATAACAAAAAGTATAATTATCAACCTATTCAGAACCTAACTTGGTTTTCCAACTTGAGTCTCTTTTCAATTGATCAAGATAAGCCCCATTTTAGCTCCAAGACCTATCTTCCAATCACTTTTCTATATAACTATCTTATCAACATCTTAAACAAAATAAAATATTGGGTTAGCAATAAAAAAGGTGATCAAACCTTTCACATTTTTCAATTAAGTGATCAATCTTTTAAAAATTTTAATTGATTTATTAATGTTTGAAAAGTTAACCAGGTAAGTTGAAAAATATGACGTCATTAGTTGGAAGTTGACGACGTTGATGTGGTGACTCGACCCAACCCAATAACACTGAACTGACTTGAATCATTTCAATCTTTTGGTTAATTTTTTAAACGTTAATCACTCAATTGAAAAAATTTGTAAAATTTAGTCACTTAACTGAAAAATGTAAAAAGATCAAATTAATAGCCTATTTAAAAATTTTTAATATAGATTCATCTTATAAATGAATGTTTTTAAATAATATTTAAAAATAAAATTAAATTATTTAATTATTATTGAATAAAAATAATATTAATAAATTTAAAAATGTATTCTTATAATAATGCATGCAAAATTAATAAGTATAATTCATAATAGAAGATCAAGACAATAATTATTATTAAAATTATTTTAAGTGATTTTTAGAATATTTTAAGATATATTTTTACTAAATTTTTATATAATTTCAGTTCAATTTTTATATTTTTAAACTCATTTTTAAAATTCAGCTTTATTTATAAATTTATCTTTAAACCTCTAACTCTTTAATTTTTGAACTTACTGATATCAAATTTCCTTAAATTTATTTTTTATATAATTTAAATGATTTTAATATTTTTATTTATAAAAATAA
>JAOXYD010033042.1:0-14053 GCA_028565735.1 Pinacopodium congolense | reverse complement strand
TATAGTTTTTTGTGTGGTCTATCTTGATTTCTGTGTTGTATTAGAGTGTTTTTTTTTCGATTTATGTGATGTTCTTTATTGATTTTTGTGTTTAAAAAATCCAAAAACCAAATTTGAAAACGAAAGCCTTTTCAAACAGGCCCTAAGCTTTCAATTTATCTAATAATTAAAATATAAATTTTAATAATTAAAAAATGTGTATTGTAAATGTTGTGTCTTTTTAATAAAGTATACATAATTTTTAAATTAAAAAATTTTAAAATCAAATAAATTATCTTTTTCAAATTTAATATTTATGATATTACATTTATATAAGAATAACACAAACATATTTATCATGTAAATAATACAGTAATAGTTGCTTTAACTTAATAAAATTTTAATAGTTTTGTTTATATATTCAATTATAATTGAATAATAAAAAAATAAATTGAAACTTATTTGAAATTAAATATTTGAATCTTAAATTTAAATTTATTTAAACATGATCTGAATCATTAATTTTATATAAAAATTAAATCTATTAGCTTTAAAAATTTTAATTCAATTAAAAATAAAATTAATGACTTAATGTGAATTTAAATAAAATTTGCTTTTTTTACTAATGAAATTTTTTCTCATATTCCTTATAAAGTTCTAAATGTACTTAAAAAGTTTATATAACCAATTTTACAAATGCTTTACTTTATTTTGAGTGAAATTTTAAATACAAATAAGTTTTAACATATTTTATTTAGATCCAATCAAAACTAAATATAAAAATATTTTTAAGCCATATAAAATCATATCTAAATTAAATTATTATCATCCTAAAAATATTTATGGACTTAAAACAATTAGTCATGTGTTATTCAATTAGTCATGTGTTATTTATGCGATAAATATGTTTACCTTACTTTCACATATATCCATTACCTTAATTTATGAAATTTTATTCTTTATTAAAATGATAAAGTATTTAAAAATATATTCATTTAGTTAATAAAATTTTATTTTAATTATCAAAGTATTCATTAGTTGAATTTAAAATCATTTAGGTCATTATAAGATGGTAAATTATCAATTAGGTTCTTATAGGTTGATAAATTATCAATTAGGTTCTTATAGGTTGGTAAATTATTAATTAGGTTCTTATAGGTTGATAAATTATCAATTAGGTTATGTAGTTTGATAAATTATCTAACAGGTCCTTAAATTTCAAATTAATTTCACTTATCAGCCATGTAGACATGTCATGTAAACATGTTGCTAGTCTATACAGGACAAAATTAACAGAGGACTAACATATGAAAATAATTTGAAACTTTAGGGACCTATTTGATAGTTTTGAAACTATATGGATCTAATTGATAATTATCAAATAACAGAGATGTTGGATGATTTTAACTCAATTTGTAAAATAGATAGTTCTTTTTCCTCTCATTTTTGTTGAATATTTTTCAATTGTATTGTATATATGTATATAAGAAAAATACCTTGTTACAAATTACAATTATCCCTTTGTGATGATTACTAAAAATATCTAAAATAACTTCTATACTATAAAATATTTTGTGATATATAAGAGATATTTTAGACATTTTCTTTAGTGATGGTCACTTATAAGTACAAGCCATTTACTTGATCCAAATAGAATTTTGAGTTAATTGGATTAGACCTATTCAAACATCAGAGAATGTTTGTAATATCTTCATCATAATTATGAAATTGTAGGAGATCAAAATATTCTCATATTATCTTCTTCATAATTGTAAGAATGTATAGTTGTAAAATATCATTAGTTTTCTTATTTAAAATAAACTAGAATATGAATTTATAATGATTGATTACTTCCATTTTCATTTGTTATACCAAAAGTGTATATATACTTGTATTCTTTTATTCAAGAATATAAGGAGAGTTTATTTCTTACATGGTATCATAGTTTCATTAAATTAATCTCGATATGCCAACTTTTGGTTCTCATCAAATTAATCTCAATATGTCATTTACTTCTTCATATGTTTCTTCACCAAGTAAAAAACAAGCTAAATACGTAATAGCCCTTATTCTCATCCAATTAATCCTTCATATTCAAACTTACATCTAAAACCTATTTGACGTGATAGGCTTAATTTTTACCTCTCTTTAACTATCATAAATTAATAGGTCTTAATAATGGCACTTACTCTCTAACCCACTTTGTACCTTCTCCAGACGATACCAATATTAACATTCCGAGTCCAAAGTTTGATATTGGGTTCTAAAAGGATCAAGTTTTAATATCTTGAATTTTATCCTCTTATATCATGCTTTTAGGTTTGTATCTCAAACCATATAGTTGCAACTTAATATAGAGCTTTAGAAACTCAAATGCAATTATATGACGATCTTGTAGTATCTCCAAAAATTCAAGGCACTCACTGATGAATTAGCTAGTTTCAGTCGTCAAATTTCATATATAAAATTTAATGCCATAATATATCGTAATATTGATGTTGAATATCACGGCATAATCATTGCTCTTTATCTTCGATCTAAATCAATTTTGTTTCATTAACTACATGGGCAATTACTAGCTCATAAGATTTCACTTAAGAGTCTTTATGATCCATTAATAGCTAATTTTGTTTAAAAACTTACATCACAATAATCTTTTATCTTTTAAGGGTAGTAGTCTTCTTCTACCACTCTAAGATCAAGTTAATCTCATTAGCTCAATCCTAAGGATCCTTGGTAGATTTGGTTGAAAAAACCATATAGCTAATTGTTTTCAATGCTGATATACACCTAGGCACAATTTTACCCCACAACTGCATCCACGTGTTCATATTGCATGGCAATCTTCTCAGCTTCTAATTCCATATCCTCCACAAGCAACTTTAGATTCATCCTTTAATATACATCTTCAACCTATGCCATGGTATCTTGGGACTAGTGCAACACATCATACAACTATAGATATAAGTCAATTTGACAAACTTCAAAGTTATAATGATGGTGATCAAATTCCAGTTACTAATGACAATTCCTTTTCTATTACTCATTTTGGTAAGAGTATTCTTACTTCACCTAAATCAAAATTCTTACTTAATGATTTTTATTGGTTTTTAAAATCACTATATCATTACTCTCTATTAAAAAATTTACATATGATAACTCATGTTTTTTTAAAATTTTGACCACGACATTTCTTTATTAAGGATTAGGTAAAGAAGAAAATCCTATTACAAGGGCTGAGTAAAGATGGTCTTTATGTCCTTCCTCACTCAATCAAACAGACCTTATTAAGAGAAAGCGTTTCCTTTGATGATTGACACATAAAATGGGGTCATCCTTATTGTTGGATTATGTCTTGTGTTCTTAATTCTTATTAATTATCCTCTTTAATTATATCGTGTACTAATGTTTGTTCTTTTTATTGTTTAAGGAAATTAACCAAGATGCTTATAGAATCCTTGGATTATAGGATTTTCAGTCCTTTTGATATTTTATTCTTAGATATATGCATTCTTGCTCTCATTCATTCCTCTTTGGGTCATAAGTATTTTGTTTTAATTATTGATGATTTTACTAGATGCACATGAGTATACTTTCTTACAAATAAAAGTGAAGTATACACTGTCTTTTTTAATTTTCAGGCTATGGTTGAATTTCAATTTAATGTCAAAATAAAAGCTTTTTATTCTTATTAGGTTGGGGAGTATAAAAATTTTTATAAAGATTTTACATCTTAAGGCATCATGTATCATTTAATATGTCCTTGTACACATGAACAAAATGGGAATTACAAACACAAAAAATTGACATATATCCATATTCCATTTAAATACTGAAACCATGCCTTTTTCTATGCTTGTAGATTAATCAATTGTCTTCCCACACCTAATTCCTCACCTCATAAACTCCTCTTTTGCAAAGAACCACATCTTCTCGACTTAAAATTTTTTTGCCGTGGTATTTTTCTTTTCTTAGAGCCATATAATCAACATAAAATTTCTTTTAAAAGTATCAGATGTGTGTATCTTAGAAAATTACAAGATCATTATAGCCAAACTTGTCTTGATCCATTCATAGTATAATATATATCACTATCTTTCCTTATATAAATCATCAATAAGATTCTCTTTTTTCTCCTTATGCTTATAATACTATGCGGCTTAATATGGAAAAAAAAGACCTTCTCAAATTGGCTCTTATAGCAGGAATGTCTCCATTACTTGTTTACATTTCTAAGAATATTGATTCTCCTTCTTTCCATGTCTAGCTACCTATTCATCTTTTCCTTTTACACCAGCATCTACACCTCTACTTTCTTCCATTATATCTTCCTTTAATGATCAATCATTCCTAACAACTTCCCCATCCACCTCTCCTTCAAGTCCTAAATTAACTGTTGATCTTACAAACTATTCAACTTCTTCCTCGCCTCCTCCAATCCCACACCTCACACTCATCTCATACAATTATGACATTTATATTATACAAGAGACCCACTCGTGTTATGTGATGTTTGGATATTTTAGATCAAGCAGTTGCGCGATGGTGCCATTGACAGGTATAAGGCCCATCAAATGATTCAAGGCTTTACTCAACAATTTGACATTGATAATGGTAAGACATTCAGTTCATTTGTCAATGCCACAAAAATTCATATAATTCTCTCTTTGACAACCTCTTGAAATTGGTTAACAAAACATCTTGATGTTAATATTGTCTTCCTCTATGACCATCTCAATGAAGTTCTTACAACTTGAACGATATGTTAATTCTTGAAATCCTAATTATGTTTGTCATCTTAAGCACTTGTTAGATGGCCTTAAACAGGCACCTCGTACCTAGTTTTAATACTTGTCCACATTTTTGCGTTAGCTCAGGTTTAAATCCTTTATTGCTGATATCTCCTTGTATATATTTAATGATGGACCTGACTATATTTTTCTTCTCTACCATATTGATGACTTAATTGTTTCATGCTCCAATATCTCTAAAATTAATTCCTTCATTTAGTGCTTACAATAGAAATTTCTACTTCATGATTTGGGTTGTTTATATTACTTTTTAAGAATTGAGGTTCACCATTTATCCTCTACCCTACTTCTTACTTAAAAGAAATACATTAAAACTCTTCTTTAATGTACTACCATGACAAATTACAAGCCCCGTTCCACACCAATGGTAATTCATCTTATTCTCTTTAAAGACACTAATATCCATTTGCAAAATAATGAGGATCACATGACAATTATCGATTCTTTACAATATCTTACCTTGACAAGACCCAAAATTTCATATGCTATCGATTGGCTTTGTCAGTTTCTTCATTGTCCCACTAATTTTCACTGGGAAGCAATCAAACACCTCCTTCATTAGTTGTACTTTTAATGATGGTTTCTTTCTTTCAAAAGTGAAGGATTTACATTTATAATATTTCTTGGATAGTGAATAGAGTGGTTATTTAAATGATCATCACTCTACTAGTGGTTATAGGATTTTTCTTGACTCCTCCCTAATTTCTTGGACACCTAAAAAATAAAGACAATTTCTTACTCAATTATGAAAGGTGAATACAAAGGTATTGCCAAAGCTACTGTTGAAATTCTCTGGACCATATCATTATTGCATGAAATAGGCTTTTCTTCACCAACTCTAGTCATCTTTCCTTATTTGAAAATTTTGAACCCCACTTCTTATTTTCCTATTCACTTTGCATTGTTATTCTCCTGATATGTAATACTTGTCATTCATAGAATGACAAGTTTATTATTTTGAATGAGTTTTCATATTTTCAAATATGAAGTTTTCTTAACTACACGGCTGGTCTCTCATAGCCAATCGTACTCAGTCTCTAATAATAATAATAATAATAATATATTATTATTATTATTATTATTATTATTATTATCATTATAATTATATACATACATGGCTGATGGGCTGTAGAAGGCCATAGCTTATCGGTCATATAGTTTTTTACTTTTAAATATATTGGGATACATAATATCACTTTAGTAAAAGAAGAGCAACTAATTCAAAGCAAGAAAAGCATACCAAAAATTAGAGGATGGAGTTAATCATCATTTGAATGGGCCCTTTAACTAATGATATTTGCTACCAAATCATTTCATCCAAATTTTTAATAGTGAAGGTAGTAAGAAGAAATCAAGGTGTTAGCAAATTCACGAAGTATATATAGGCTTTACAGTAGACTTTAAGTTACATGTAGTTCAATAGATACAACGACTATTTCCTAAGCAGAAAGTCGTTTAACCCCTACCTGGCAATGTTCCTTTTAAGATATTCTCTAATCCACATACAAAGATGAATATTGAAATATAAGATATAGTTGGTTGCTCTATAATTTTTGTTCTCATAGATAAGCATAACATGAATTATTTCACTTTCACGATCTTCATGTAGGGGAAAAATGTTTGTCAAAATTATTGTAACTATTTTTAATGAAGTTATACAAAAAATTTAGTACTTTGTTTTTGTTCAAAATGTAACCATGTAACCATAAGATGTTCATGAGAGATGGCCCAAAAATGGATAAGACATGAAATAGACATTATAAAAGCAAATACCAGACGATGAACCCTTAAATGTATAATTTTCGTTCTAAATTTCAAAGGGAATATAGAGTACACTTGGTGGCTTCCTAAATTCCAATTTTATGCCTGTCTTTATAATCACACACCCAAATTTCTATACAAAAATTCATTTAAAATCAATGTTTTCAGATTCCATTAGAGATTGATGATAAAGAAGATCTAATGTAATTAAAAAAAAAGATCTAATGTATTACTATCTAAGGCAAATTAAAAAAAAGGAAATTTACAACTTTATTCAATTTTACAATAATAACCAAAAGTTTAAAAAGTGGCAATTAAATGGGTGAGCTTTCAATTTGTTGTAAATCTAACATATTGTTAACCTTTTTGTTAATGGTGATGATGTAGCTGATACGTTAAGAATGATAAGTGACACCTTATAGACATGTAGATATTTTGTTTTCTATATAGATATTTTAATTAACTTTTTTAAAAAGATAATTAATCTTAAATTAACTCAATAAAAGTACAAGAGAAGCCCCACAAAAAAAAACCCAAAAACACCACTAAAAAGGAAACATGAGCAGAAACAAAGAAAACAAAATGTCCTAAAAAGAGAGAACCAAATCCTAACTAGACACAGGGCTTGGCAACCATAGCAAAGGGCTGAACCAACAGAATAAATACATGCAATTGAGGAAGGCAGCTAGTTTAGAGGACCGGAGTATGCTAAATCAGCCATAATAATAGCAACTTAGTGGACATGGAGCCAACAAGGCCTTTGACTATAGCTAACTCTCGATTCTTGTTCACCATCCTTTGCACGACAATCTTAACAATGTCTCTTTTTATAACATGTAGCCATTTGTTTCGTTCCATGCAAATGCTGTGCACTAACACATCAATAGTAGCCTTAAACAACTTTTGATCACCCTTTATTTGGAACCAAAGGCCTAGACACTAGGATATGAAGTTGACATAACCGGATATAGGGAAACTAGGAAGAAAAGTCACAACAATAGGTGCCCCAGAGCACTAGCATATGCATAGGTAAGAAACAAATGATCCAAGTCCTTAATAGCGTCAAAAAAGAAATCACAACCCCTATAATTGATATGGAATTTGAGAGAGTCTTTAGTACCTAGTCTCTTTCGGACTGCTAGCCAAAAAATGAAAGCATTGCTAGGGATGAAAAAAGTATCCTAGATCACCTTGCACCAAGGAAACGTTTCTTGGGGACCCAAGAGAAACCTTTCTTGGGGGACATAGTAAAGAGAAAAGACTAGGTATATAGTCAAAAAACTCTATTGGTAGTAGCATTATCAAGCCAATAAGAAGGCATGCTCATAATTAGCAGGTCAACCCTCCTAACGTAGCTCACTAGGCTATACCATGACCTATTTTAAATAAAAGCTTGTACTTTCGTATGCAATGGAATGACAGATTTGAGGACCTAGAACTTATGGTCCTAATAAGTCTTAAATTATACCAATGGCAAAACTATAAATTTTTATCTCTACCATTACCAATCTTGTGTTTAATATATAGTTGCATTGCATCCTTAGTAAGAAAGATTTTCTTAAAGGTCTAAGAATAGCTTGAACTAATGCTGATGCTCTAAATGCTCTTACTTTTAATATAATGGTGATGTAACCATTTAACCTATAAAATTTTGTTGTCAATACACAATTTACATAACCTTTTGATGATTTGGGCTTTACAAGTAAGTCGAGTAGAGGGAATGTCCAACCCTCCATGTTCTTTAGGTAAGCACACCTCTAACCAGCTTACCTTTGGGACTTTGACTCAGCCATCTGCTCCATTCCATAAAAAATCCTTAAGTAACCTATCAAGAGTCTTCACCACCTCTTTAAGGAGAGTAAGATGTGAACATATATAAATATGGAGGTTAGTTAGAGTAGAAATAATTAATTGCAGTCTGCCCCTATAAAAGAATGCCCTACTAAACTTATTATGCAGTTTCTTGTAGACATATTTGATGAGGGGATAGTAATTCATGTAGGTGAGCTTCCTTGTGGTGATTGGGATTGCTAGAGGGTAAAGCCTTAAGAAGTGACAAAAGCACTCCCACTTGTAGATAAGAACCTACTGACCAAAATGAACGAGCCCTTTTGAGGGTTAAATACCAAACCTGACATGGATTCAAAAGCATGTAAAGAATCAAACATTAGCTACACTGAAGTATATGTAGCACCACATAGTAGTAATATATCATCTTTAAAGGAGAGGTTAACCATATTAAGCTTGGCACACCTATAACGATATTTGAACCCAGGCTCATTAGAAATGTTATAAGATAAAAGTCTATTAAACACCTTTATATCAGGACAAACAAGTTTGGTAATACATGATTAACTTGACATAACCCTCTGGCAACTTTAATAAAATTGGTCGACTCCCCATTAATCAAGCATAAGAATATGTGGAAATACAAATCTTGATCCAGTGTAGGCATTTCGGTGGAAACCCTATAGCTTGCATGGTAGAAATCAAGAACTCCCAATTTAAGAAATCATAAGGTGTTGTAGATTTTTAAGGCACAACTCTTGATTCCTAACTTGGAATGATAACTCTTGAAAAGCTCTGGAATAAGCAATACATTATCCTAATATTATGACTTTGGATAAAGACAACCTGACTTGGATTGAACATCTTAGGCAAAATTTCCTTCAATCTATTAGCTAATTTTTAAAAATAATTTTCTATATAATATTAAAACAAGAAATAGGGTAATAATCATTTAGAGATGAAGGATTAGGTACCTTAGGAATAAGACAGATGTGTGTCTTATTTAGTTCGAATAGCAAGAAGCTATGTTGGAAAATCTCTGGCATTGCATTAATGAGCAAATCATTCGTGGTACTCTAAGTACTCTAGAAAAAAGGGCATTAAACCAGTCAGGGCTTAGAGTCTTTTCGGGGTGCAGGCCATCTACAAGATGTTAAGATCAGTGCCTAACATCCCTGGAGACATCATTAATAATATCTATAGGAAACACACTTACAAGTTGAAAGGGTTTAAATTTCCAAATGGGAAGAGGAAAATGCTATGGGCTCTGAATTTGTTGTAATCTCCTCACTTGCATTTGGGAAAACAAAGCTATTTTCCATTTTCTTTTATTTTTGTGAAGAATTAAGTGGAGAAAATTTTAAGGAAAAGGAAATTGAAAGCTTTAGATACAATGCTATTAAAAGTAAAGTTTGGAAGTTAAAGAGAAAACATGGACTCTTTGTTTAATAGAAATCCTAGTAGACCTTAGAAAAGGTGTCAACATTCACAGAGAGGTTTGGATGGAAATGCTACTAGATACATTTCATAATTTTGGTGTCCTATATGTTTTTTCTTTGTCACTTTTTACGATTACTAAACTAGCATCATAGATCATAAATCAAAAGGAAGAAAACAATTAGGTGGATAGAACAAATACCAAATTTAGATTTGGTAAGGGAAAATAATGACAAATAGAGATGAATATAGGGCCACTAGAAGGGAAAAAATTTAGTGGAGAGTGACTCTTCTAATATAACAAAAGAAGAGGAAATAGAAGGATCTATTAAGAAAAGTAAGAGGGCGACGACGGATTGAGGGTGAAGCTTCACAACAAATAATAGTTACGACTCAGATCTAATAAAGGAAAGAGCAAACGAGACAAGTAAGGAGAGAGACAAAAAAGATTTTAATACTATTATTATAGAAAATTAAAATAATAATTACAAAAAAATTAAACACAATTTTGTAAATAATGATTAAAAATTTAAACATATATGTGGCATGCCACACGTACATGAGATGTAATCTATTATTACTAACGTTTTGGCCATGTCATCATCACTAGATTTGTAATAACTTAAAAGTATATAGTTTTTGTAATACCCTTATACCTTTGAGACGATATAGGGATGTTAACATGCGGAATTGAATCGGTAGTTAAGCAATTATGCAATCCATGCAATCATATTAATCAACAAACAACAAAATACTAAATACCTAATCCAATTGACACAGGCCATTTACAGA
Organism: Pinacopodium congolense; assembly: GCA_028565735.1. Taxonomy (NCBI): domain Eukaryota; kingdom Viridiplantae; phylum Streptophyta; class Magnoliopsida; order Malpighiales; family Erythroxylaceae; genus Pinacopodium; species Pinacopodium congolense. The sequence goes on along the minus strand of JAOXYD010033042.1, from coordinate 3,485 downwards.
GCCATATACAATCACACTATAGGTATAACATGGGAGTAGAAAAAAAACCAATCCATAATAATCCCAAATTATACAGACAAACCAAAATCCAAACAAAAATATAAAAGACACATGACTCTTGGCCTTTGCAGTATCGACAGTCCCACATCCTTATATTCTCATATCTACACCTATACGTAGCAAAAGCACCATGCTAAGCATTTCTCTTAATGAGGATAAATAAGAAATACAATCACATAAACTGTAGGATACATTTGTGATATATTCAAAAATTTCAGTCATTTACAACTTTATGTAACTCATGCATATAACAAATTTAATCATCAATTCAATAACTCAATTCATGCATAAAGCATACGTCATTTCACAATTTCAATTTTCAGAATCTTTATCAATATTAGAAATCAATATCTTGTACAAATATGTATAACTGAAGGTTATACCTTACCATGACATCACAGTCAATTTTTAATATGAAAACAGCTTTAGGCTAGGTATATTATATTCCTTTTTAATCAAATCTCAATGATATCAATTTTGGAAAATCAAGTTACATAACACATTCAACAAGTTAAACTACTCGTCTTTAAATAAGAAATGGGCACGGGTACAGAAAGGTTAACCATATGTGTTAGATATAGTCCTTAGACACATCAATGTCACCAAACAGATAGAGTCTGTAACAATAACGATATGAGTCGTGCCTAGCACATTGTGCCAATTGAGCCTTTGGATGTCCCGTTAACCTATCCATAAAATTTGATAATTTTTGGGTAAATATATCTTGGTCAATTGAAAAAATTGTGAGGGATACTTAAGAGATAACAGTGCAAGAAATTATTACCAACTCAACAACACAATCCTACATCAATTGCATCAATGCAATTCTCGATTTAATACCAATTTACAAGTAAATCATGTATGTATAATTAGGGTATAACTCGGGGCGTTACGCTTTTAATTTCCACTTTTTAAAATTCTGGTTATAAGTTGTCGATTTTATTTTTTGGTAATTTGCTCTACTATCTATTGTGACTGAATTATTAGTAAGTATTATTTTTATGAAACAATTTTTTAGTAAGTATTTGATAGAAGGGTTCTTATACATACATACATACATACACACACACACACATATATATATAATAAATTAAGATAGTTTTTAGCTTTATGGCTTCCTATTGCAAATACTTCTAAAACCTAAAGGTTTTCTTTTACTAAAAAAGAAATATAAACCTCAAGACAAATTCATTTCTTGACTTTTAAATTACCTAGAGAATCACACAAAAAAGATTATTGACTAGCTTAAATAATGACTGAGGTATCGAAATTTGAGTTTTCTTTTTGGTTTACAAGGCACTTAGATACAATATGTCATCAATTTGATCTTTTTAAATAACGTGACATAAACAAATTCACCCACAACTTGTTTGGAATAAATGAATTTTACAAAATTTTGTACAATTCATTTGTTATTTTAAATTTTTATTTTTAGAATACACAAAATTATTCACTTCAATTTTGTAATTTTTATTCCATAGAATTCAACATAATTAATTCAAATTCCACCAAAATAATTTGGATTTTCAAAAAAAATCTACAAATTTAAAAGCCATATTTTTTTCTTTTAAAACTATCTTTACTAGGCTTTTTTTTTATGTTGGCTTATATTCTGTTATAATATAATATGATATTATAATATTAATTTAATATAATTATATAATATAATGTTATTATATATTGTTATATATTAATATAGCTCATACTAAAAGAATTATTAGAGTTTCTTTATCTAAGATAATCAGTTAATTAATATGTTTAATATGGAGATTTAATTATTAATTATATACTTATTATATAATCTACCTATTAATATTTTTTCTTACAATCTTTGAACAATGAAGAAAGCAGATACTTCATGTGGAAAGATGAAATCCAAACATAAAGAATAAGTTTATCTTCTTATAATATTACTAATTATGATAAGCTGCTGATGTCTTCTATTGCAAATATTATTTCTTTCCTTCAATTGAAGATTCTTACAGAAGAAAAAGTTCATGCATAAAAAATTTTAGGCACTTTTTGGAGTTTACTAAATATGGCACCTAGGTCAAATAGGCAGAATGATAATAGTCTTCTAAATACAATTATAGTTTATACATTTTAGAGTGGATTTTGTAGGGGTAAATTATAGTAAAACTCTTTAACTTAACCTTAATGTATATTCAAAATTTTAACATAGGCATTATTTTTTTCAAATTTATTTTCTTTTTGTAAAAATATATTTTTTATTTTTAAAAAAAATTATTTTGATATAAATATTAAAAATTAAGGATTTATTACTTTCATTATTTAATTTTATAAAGTTATTGTGTTAAGGAGTATATGAGAAAATGGATGTAAATGAATTTTTAATTCTAGATTTGTTCCAAATATGATTATGAGTAATTTAATTAAATTATATATTTTACATAATAACTATCAAACAAGAGAATTCATTTGCAAATAAATTCTACGTTTTACATTCATTTGTCCTAAGCTAAATGATAATGGAGTTTTTGGAATCGACTTCTTTCACACAACTTGTGGAGAGGTGAGTTTCATAAATATTCTTTACAAGGATTATGTTACACTAAATCAATGTGTTGACAAATTATACAAGGAAAGATTGGCTTAATACTCTATAATCTCTAGGAATAATTACAAATTAAGAGTTGATTCTTTCTTTAATATCCCCCCACAAAACGATCCTCGGAGAAAGATTCAGTTTATGTTGAAAGAGAAAAAAGGTTTATTCAGGAAAGGCTTTGGTGAAGATATCTACAACTTGGAAATGAGCTCGAAGATGAACCACTCGAAGATCACCACGCTCTACTTTTTCACGAACAAAGTGAAAATCAATTATGATATGTTTAGAGCATTTATGGAACACTGGGTTGGATGTTAAATATGTGGTTGACAAATTGTTACAATACAAAATTGGAGATTGTGGTAAGAAAATGTGAAGTTCTTGAAGAAGTTGTTGAATCTATATAAGTTCAGCAGTGGCAGCATCAAGTCCCTTATATTCAGCCTCTGTGTTTGAACAGGCCACAGAGTGTTGTTTAGAGAGGAGCAGCTAAGTAAGTTCCCACCAAAGTAAACACAATAGCCCTATATAGATCAACAATCTTCTGGATCGCCAGCTCAATTAGTATTTGAATAAGATACAACTTTAACACTTGAGGAAGGATGAATGATAAGACCATATTGATAGGTGCCTTTGAGAAAACATAGAACACATTTCGTTATTGTCAAGTGATCAATAGTAGAAGTATGCATAAATTGACATACCCGATTTACCGCATATGTAATGTTGGGTCTAATTATAGCTGCATATTGTAAAGCTCTAACAATTTATTTGTATAAGTTAGGATAATCCATTTTCACTCCAGTAGAAATAAGTTACGAGTTTAGAGCATTGGGGGTTGGCATAGGTTTACAAC
>JAOXYD010033031.1:0-14053 GCA_028565735.1 Pinacopodium congolense | reverse complement strand
ACTAATTGTTATCTCTCTTTTTTTTCCTCACTTAATTCAATAATGTGTTTGTTTGGTTGGCTTGTGTGAAGGCTCTTAGTATGTTTTTTTTTACTTAAAAGTTGGAGACATAACTTGTTTTCTCACTTAACATCCATTTGATTAATGGGTAACCAAAAGAAAGGAAATTATATTTGATGAACAAGTGATGAAGAAGGGGGATGGCATTAAGATCTCTAACATTAATGGGTCATTATGTAATCCCTTTGCATTAGATAACTCAAAGATAGTTTGAACTCTTTTAATCATAGAGTAAGGAGTACTACTATGTCTGCTAAAGGGATGTTTGGTATTATTTTTAGTTGTGGTTTTTGTGTTTTGTAATGATTTTTATGTGTTTATTTCGATTTCTATGCTATTGATTCAGTTTTTGTGATGTATTGTTGAGTTATTTTTTTCGAGTTTCTTTTTTTAGAAAACTAAGAAACCAAGATGAAAAAAATGATACAAAACACGCCCTGAAATAGTTGTAAGAGGAATATTTGAAAGGAATAGGTAAACCTAGCGTTTCATTAATGATGCCTCTTGATAGATAGATAGAAACACCTTGAACTTTGGAAACTACAAAATAATCAGATGCGATGGAAAGTAGGTATAGAAGCAAAACAAGGTAAGCTAGGGTATATAGTTGAATTCTATTCATTTTCTCATAAATCAAGCATCGACCCTTATAGTCTTTTTTGAGATGGGCTAATGGGGACAACTTAATGAGTACTTTGCTTATAGTTTACCATAAACTTTATAAAAAAAGTAAGGATATATAAATCAAACTATTTAGCTAAGTCGTGATGATCAATTAATCTAATCCCACAATAGTAGACATATTCTATTTTGTTCAAAACTATCTTAAGATAAAGGGAAAGGGAAAAAATAGAAATCATACTTCAATCAATCTAGATGGAATTACAAGAGAGGGCCTTTTAATTGTAGGAAAGAAGCTTGCTAATTTTATTTTAGGAAAGAATCCTTGCCTTAGCCTTAATTCACCATAACTTTATAGAATTCTCCCTTTGGAAACTACAAAATAATCATCTCCTACTAGATGTTCTTTAAGATTAGAAAAGAAGAGACAAATATTTGTGAGACTAATCATAGATGAAAGTGTAGGAAGGTGTCTTGATCAATAAAGAATTGGATTACATCATGTTGTTTGAGAAAAAAAAAAGAGAAAGAGAAATAGGTCTATTTTCATGAAGCCCTCTAAAGCCATAATCTTGGTATTAAGGAGAATTAATATTAAAGTACTCATACCTTCGAGAAACTAGAGGCATCCCTTTCTTATAAAAACTACCAATTCGAGTTCTAAACATGATTAAAGAAAAAAAAGATAGATTTTGAAGAATCTAATAATAAGGTCTATGGAGTAAACACCTTATAAAAACTATAAGAATGAGAAATGACAAGGTTATCAAACATTTTTTATAACCAATTAACATAACCTATAGAAAAAAGGTTGAGGAAGACTTATATGAACAAATGTCCAAATATATTCCAAGTATCTCTATGCTCTTATACAGATATATGATTGAATCATATGCAACTTAGCAGATTAAAAACTATGCAGTAAGCATTTGTAGTATTAATTGAGTTTTAATAAAACCAAATTTAACAAAGATCTAATATTACAAAATTTTGAAAAATTTTAGTCCTAAATTGGTTAAAAAATAAAATTAATAAAATTAAACGAAATTATAAGTTCAAAAGACTTCAATTGACATAAATTAGACTTTATAAGACCAATTAAACGAAGAACACCCCAACAGATCAACATTTTGAAAAACAAAATGCTCAAATTTCCAAATATTAAAAATAGAAAAAAATCCATGCTTAACAAATTTGACATCAATTGACAATCCAAAAACCTCAAATTGGCTCTTATTAGACTTTTCTAGGTTCAATTTTAAAAAACAAGTCCACATTTTTTAAAAATTTTTAGAAGCCCTAATTTCTAATGGCCAAAAATGGGAAAAATACAATTTGACCAATATAGATCCAAATGAATGGTCAAACACCTTCTCATAAAAAAAACTTTGATTTCATCCAAATTTTGAAAAATCTTAATTTGTCAAGCTTAAGTTTATGAAAATCAAATCTGACATAAACAAACAGAATTAAAAGCTTTGATAAATCGGCTTAACTCTTAATTGCATAAAACACCTTCAATTTCAATCAATTATGAAAAAAACTAAGTAATAATTGTGATATTTCAAATTTTGAAACTCTAACTATGCATAAAACAAAAGTGGAATCAATCCTTAATGAAATTGTATGAAATTAAACTTTTATATTATTTTTAAATGGCGAATAAAACTAATTTATCTATAATTTGAATACAAAATTCAAAATTGAAACATTAATAGAAGAGATAGACTTTGGGCATTTTACCAAAAAAGGAAAGAGATGGTTGAATATGAGTACTTTTGTTTATAGGAGAAAAGGAAGACATTAATGCCTTCCTCCTCACCAAAATTTTGCCTGATATGATGAAATTTATTATGGATAGAGCCAGTTTTGCAAAAGAAGGCGTGCAAATGAACTTATTAAAAAGAAGATGAAAGTAATTTTTGTATGCATAAGTGTTTTAGAAGAAAAAGTAAACATTTTAGGTGAAGATAAATGAAAAAAGATTTTAGAGGAATCAATGGAGACAAAGATTTTGGAGAGAAGAATGCAATATCAAAGAAAAGTGACAAAGAATTATGGCTAAAAATCAATAAATTGGTTGACCTATTGAAACTATTAGTCGACCTATGATATGTTAACCTATCTAAATGTTGGTCGACTAGTTTGTCTTGTAAATGCATAGATTCATCATATAAAAAAATAACTTTTAAAAACTTAAAAAGAAAATTTAATCAAATTTTCATTAGTTAAAATATTAAATTAAAATTTTATTATATTAATTAAGTTAATGAATTTATCAAACACAAACATTGTACAACTTAGTCACAAAAATTAAGTTATTATTAAACTCATAGCTAACATTTATTCAAACAATGTTTATAAGAGGTTCAAAAACTCTTAAATGAATGCACTCTTTAACTCATAAAGCACTTCAAAAAACCAACACAAACTCAATAAACTCAAGCTCTTATTCCTTAAAACTGTGAAATGAACGTTTCTATTTTCTATTGGATGAAATATCCATCATAAAACACCTATTTATAGTGATTTTTTAGGCTTACTAGTTGTTCTTCAATGCCATTTTTTCATTTACGCATTTTACCACTACATATCTGCTCATGTGATACAAATCTTTCCATGATTGATTGACCTGTACATGCACTAGTTGAGCAATCACTAGCTGACTAATACATCTAATTAGTGGATCAATCTAATTCTAAAATAGTTCTTACAAGCTTAAGACACATCAAACTTAGTACAAATAAAATCTAACCAACCCTAAGCATTTCAAAAATATTTCTTAATGCACAAACACATGGAAAGCACTTTCCCAAAATATTTTAACTTAGTAAGAGGATTAATTCAAAAAATCCCTACACAATTAGCTCTTAATTTTGCAGCCTACATGCATATTCCAAATCTTGAATGTAATTATGAAAGATTGAGCTATTTTAAACACCAAAATGAAACTAGAAAAATTTTTAATAGGAATTACAATTATAAAACTATAACAATTCTATCTTGATCTTCCAAAATTGAGTCTTATTCATCCTAATCTCTATAAACTCTTGTTTTTGTACAAGACTCTATAAAAAATTTCTTTAACTACCTATTCACATTCCCATCTTTCAAAGGGTTAAACATAATAAAAACTTTAGTCAAATCATTTTATTTCTATTTATATTTTTGTTCGATTTAATATTCTATACTTTTCTTTTTCTTTTTTCTTTGTTTTTTATAACTCTTCTTCTCTTGAATTATTTTTTGATCTTTTGGTTTTCAAGTTTAGGTATCACATTGTATGATAAGAATTCAATCTCTAGAATTACTAGCACTTGATCATAAAGTAGAAAGAACATTCTATAAAACTTTAAGAGAGAAGATTTTTGGAAATTTGGAGACGCTTAAGGTTCAACTAACCAAGTTAGTAGTAGTGATGGATAGATAGTTGTGGTTAAGAGGTCAATTAGCTATGGGAGATTTATCAAGAATTTCACTCCAAGGAATCATTTTGGCATACATAAATCAAGGATGGGGGTGACAAATTGTGAAATTAAATATTAAATGATACTAATTCTTTAAAACTATATATCGCTTGTTAAGTTGCTAGATAAGGGTATAAATGCTCACACTATCAATTTTATAGAAAATTATGATATAATTAAACTAAATGGAGTGTCAAATGAAGCAATAAGACTTAAAATTTTTCCATTCACACTAAGAAATTGATAATTTTCTGATGAGGTACTTCTCACCTTCTCAATTAACTAAATTACATAATGAAATTATTTCCTTCTACTAGTGAGACCAAGAGACCTTATATGATGCATTGGAGAGATGGAAGGAGATGCTTAAGAAGTGCCCACATTGAGGCTTCGCTTTAGTAATGCAATTGCAAATGTTCCATAGTGGCCTTAATTTTGCAACAAAATAACTTATCTTTAGTAGGCACCATAAGCTTTAAAACCCCTATGCAGTTATAAGAGCTAATTGAAACATTTACAATGAATATCTACTAATATGGCAATGCGAGGCAAAGATCAAAATCTATGAGTGTATAGAATTTTGATGCAATTGCCTTTTTGGAAACAAAACTAGTGTTTTGACTAAGAAAATTGAAAGAATGGCAGTGGAGTCAAAATATACTTAGGTAATGTGTCGCAATATGTATAGGGGTAGACATCTAAATGATAAGTGTCAAGCACCAAGAATTAAAGAACAAGTGGAGAAAGTAGATTTTGAGGGTAACAACTTTAATAATGATAATCTATATATAGCGACGTATAGTCTAAGGTGGAAGCAGATTCCAAGTACATCAAACATAAAGGATTTGATAACCAAATTTACTACATCTAAGTTCTTTTTAAGAAGGAACAATCATCTTTATGCAACATGGAATTTCAAATAGGATTGTTGGCTAGGCATGTTTCTAAATAAAAAATAGTGTACTTCTAATCAATTCTAAACCTAACCTAAGAATACAAGTAAAAGTCATAACTTTAAGGAGTAGAAAGGAGCCATCAAAAGATGAAAAAGCAAAAGCAAAAGAGGAAGTAACAGTTAAAAGGGGTAATAACAAAGAGGAGAGGAAAGATGAAAAGGATGGTGAAAAGAGAGAAGAGCTGAAGATGAAAGCAGTGAGGGAGTACAAACTGATAATTCCATATCCAAGCATACTATATAAAAATCCTCAAGATGAGTAGTTTGGCAAGTTTTTAGGGCTCAATAAACAATTACATATTAATATACCTTTTATATAAGTCTTGTCATAGATGATGAAATATGCCATATTTTTAAAGGATTTCCTTTTTTACTAAAAAGAAGTTGGAGAAATTGTCTATCGTATGATTGAATGAATAATGTTTGACCATCTTATAAAATAAACCACATCAAGAGCTAATGGATGTAGGGAGTTTTAACACGCATCTTTGGATAAGGAATTAGTTAATCTAAGTCCTATCATTAACTTGAAGTCATATAGTTTGTTTAGTATGTTAGGACTTGGTAAACCAAAATACATTATTATGGCCATTTAATTGTTTGATAGATCAATAAAACATCATAAGGGAATAATTGAAGATATTTTAGATAAAGATGAAAAATTCATCTTTTTTATGGATTTTATGATTTTAGAAATGAATGATGAGGTAGAGATTCCATTAATCTTAGATATACCCTTTTTTGTTATAGTTAAGGCTTTAATAAATGCACATGGTGGGAAGCTAACAGTTAGGGTTGAAGATGAAGAAATTATGATTAAAATCCTAAAGCCATGAAACATTATATAGATGAAGATGATAATTCTTTTTTTTTAGATGTCACTAAAGCTAAAAATTCTAATTTTTTATAGGATACAATCATACAAGACCTATTAGAGACTTGTATAGTAAAAGGATAAGAGGAGGAAACTACCAACCTTTATATCTTAGAGTAAGAAGAATACTTAGAGGCTAACAAGCCAATAAAAATAGTAGGGGAAGTAATGTCTAAAGATCTTGATAAAATGGGAAATAATGTTTGAAGATCTTGATAAACCAAAAAAGTGTAAATCAAAACTCTTAATTGAAGAATCCCTAGAGTTAGAGTTGAAAAGATTATTAGAGCACTTAGAGTAGGCATTCTTAGTTAAAACTCAAAGTTACTAACTACTATATCTATTGATTTATTGCAAGGAAAAAAGGGAAAAGTTGTTATATGTTTGAAGGAAGCATAAGAATGGGATTGTGTTAAAAATATTGAATATAAAAATAATGAACCCTTCTTTTTGCACCCCTAAAATCTTATAGGAGGAAGATTACAAACTTATGGTACATCCTCAATGAAGACTTAATCCCAACATAAAGGACATGGTAAAAGGAGAGGTAATTAAACTAACAAATGTGAGAATTTTTATATCCTATTTCTGCTAGTTCATGGTTGAGTCTGGTGCAAATAGTACTAAAAAAGGAGGAATAATGGTTGTATAAAATGATAAGAATGGGCTCATTATTATATGTACCATCATGAGTTAGAGAGTGTTCATTGATTATTATCAGTTCAATGATGCAACATGTAAGGACCACTTCCTTTTGCCATTCATTAATCTATTATCAGAACAATGATACAAACATGCATGTTACTATTTTTGGGATGGGCTATAGGGCTACTTTCAAATTCCCATTACCCTATAGGATCAAAATAAGACAATCTTTACATGTCCAAATAATACATTTGCGTATAGGAAGATGCATTCCGGGTTATGTAATGTATTAACAACTTTTTAAAGATGCATATTGGCAATATTTGATGACTTACTCAAGGACATATGAGGGTATTTTTGGTTGATTTTTTAGTTTCTGATGGTTCTTTTAATTTATATCCAAAAAATTTAGATGAAATCATTAAGAGATGTAAGGAAACAAATATTTTACATGGTGGGGAGAAATGTAATTTTATAGTGAAAGAAGGGATAGTTTTAGGTCAACTAATTTCAGTTAAAGGCATTGAAATAGATAAAGCTAAAATTATACCAATATTGGTAAGGGTAGTTAGGAATTTTCTGGGGCATAATGGGTTTTATAGGAAGATTATTAAAGACTTTTTAAAGATAAGTAGGGACCTTACCAAATTATTAGAAAAATATATAGTCTTTAATTTTGATAATGAGTGCATGCAAGAATTTAATGTTTTAAAAGAAAAGTTAAATAACTCTCTAATCAGAGTTACACCTAATTAGGCATTATATTTTGAATTTATGTGCAATGCTAGTGACTATACACTAGGTGTTGTACTTGGATAACTTAGAGGAAACACTTTTACCGAATCTATTATGTAACCAAGATGCTAACAGATGCATAAGAAAGCTACACTATTATTGAAAAGAAGTTATAGGGCATTGTTTTTAAACTTGTTAAATTTAAATCATATCTTATGATGTCTTAAATCATTGTTTATATAAAAAATTTAGTATGTAGGTACTTATTGATCACGAATGACATGAATTTAAGACTAATAACATAGGTTATTGTTATTACAAAATTTGATTTAGAAATTAAAGACGTGAAAGGGGTAGAGAGCCTAACTTTAGACTATGTTTGTAGATATTTAAGACTATCTTGAGAATCATAAGTTAGAGAAACTAGTGGATTAAAATGTCAATGACACATTCCAAGATGAGTGCTCAATATGGTAATCACTAGGTATGCTAATGCACCTTGGTTTGTTAACTATGCTAACTATCTAGTAGGCAAGATTCTACTAGAGGGGATGACTTATAAATAAAAGAAGAAATTCTTCTCTTATTTAAAACATTATGCATAGGAGGATCTATACTTGTTTTGTATATATGAAAACCATATAATCAGGAGATGTGTAACATATATAGAAATAGAGAAGATCTTGAAGCTTTACTATCCAAGACCACTAGGAGTGCACTATAACATGAATGGCACAATCAATGAGGTCTTGGAATTAGATTTCTATTGGCCTACTTTATTCAAGGACTAAAAAGGTATATGGATACATGTGATATTTGTCAGTGATCAAGTAAATATTTTCATAGGTGAAATGCTCAAAATTATCTTGATATGCGTGAAATATTTGATATGTGGTGAATTGATTTTATGGAACAATTTCTAGTATCTTTTGGCAATAGGTATATCATAGTAGCTATGGATTATATTTTTAAATGGGTGGAAGCACAATCTTTGCCCACTAATGATGCTAGGGTGGTTGTGAAATTCCTTATAAAAATATTTTCATGGCTTGGAGCACCTAAAATCATTATAAGAGATAGGGGCACTCACATTCGTAATAAAAAATTTAAAAGAATTCTTAAACAATTTAGAGTGAAACATAGAGTGGCTACCTTATATATCATTCTTAAACAAATGAAACACCAATTGGCATTGTAGCGTATAGGCTAGTTTTCAAAAAATCTTATCACCTATTAGTGAAGCTTGAATATAAAGAATATTGGGTTATCAAACTCAGCAATTATAATTTAGAACATGAGTGTTATAAGTAGGTCCTTTAGTTGAATGAACTTGATGAGTTGCACCCAAAAACTTATGATAACTTTAGGATTTACAAGTAAAAGGCCAAAAAGTGGCATGATTAGAACATTAAAAACACCAAGGATTTTAAATTAAGGGATAATTCTCTTCTCTTTAACTTAACACTTCAATTATTCCAAGATAAGCTTAAGTCTAGATGATCTTGACCTTTTATTGTTAAGCAACTTTTCCCTTATGGTATTGTAGAGATTTCACATATATAGAAGGAAAATTTAAGGTCAATGGATATTTGCTTAAGTTGTACATCAGTGGAGATATTAGTGGTCAAGAATGTTAGAACAATAACCTCCATATTTGAAATAAGACTTAGTCTCCAATAATGTTATTGAGGTTATGACGTTAAACAAGCACTTAGTTGAAGGCAATCCAATGTTCTTTTATTTATAGGATTTGGTTTTATGTTCCTTTTTTATGTTTGTGTTATCTTATTAATCTTGATCTAGTCGCCTTGTAAGCTTCTATTTAACGATGTTATGCATTACTAGAAACAAACTTTGTCTCCCTTCTCCCCTAATTACATGGAATGGGATACAATTTTCTCAACCATGCTTACCTTTGGATTTAATCTTTTAGGAGAGTAATGTCCTCTTTATATTTCTACACTTACTATGTTCTATTTTGTTTTTAGTCATCAAACAGAGGACAATAGTTTTAGAGGCAAGATGAGCACGTCATATTATTCACTATATACATAGAGTGATTGCCTAGATAATTCATCTTAAAATATTTTTAATTATTAATTTTTTGTTAATTGTGATATTATATTACAATTGACAATTTTTATTTAATCAACATTGATTACATTTGGATCAATTTCCAACCCCTAAATTATTCTTTTTTTCTTTTTATTTTGAGTGGTTTGCATGTGTATGATAAGCCTTATTTTTAATATTAGATTTTAAAGGACATTTTATATGGATAGTTATATGAATTTTGCATAAGGTATAGTTTAAGTTTTAAATATGAAAAAAAATATGCATGAGTTTTGAATATGTGAGAAAAACTTTTCACTCTACTAGATTTATAACCATTAAAAAAACTATAAGTGGTGCTAATAACATAGTCTCCTAATTAAGTGACTAAGGGTGTTCATGTCAAGGTGTTCACCTTCCTATCAAAAGGCTAGATGGCATCTCAAATAAGCTAAAAAGAGTATCTTAATTAAGTAACCAAGGACTATTTTTCCTAGAGTTTTTGTCCTCGTGTTAAAAGATGAGGTGACCTCTGAATAAAAGAATTTTATGAGATCCTTGACTAAGTTTTTATGATGATTGATAATATGTAAAATGCATATGTTTATTAATGTATTTATTGATTAATTTTAGACATTATTTGATTACTTAGGCACTAATGACTTGTTTTTGTGAAGTTTAGGTATTTGTTCCACTTAAAGATTCATAATCACAACAAGAAGCAACTATGGAGTCATATTATAGAAACATAAAGGGCATAAAGAATGACACCATTCTGGTTTATGAGAAGACCACTATCGTAATGTTGAATCAAAGATAAAAGAACAATGTTTAAGTACAATGGAGCTATTATGTTAACAAGTACACTGTTGTGGATCTGAATAATGATCATAGCATAATGCCTTAGAATAATGACATTATTAGGTCAATCTACTATCATTGTGGTACAAATATAAAGATAAAAGAATATCATTTCTGAACAACGATATCATTATATTCCACATGTCAATTGCTATTGTGGTAAAATTTTATGGTGGGAGAGAAGAATTTAATTCAAATCACTGAATTCCATCCTTTATCTCATCAATAAAAGTTTTCTAAAAGCTAGGAAGACATCAAAGGGCATATAAAGAAAACTATGCAGTCACGATAGGAGAGCTTGGAGGCTTTGTTTTGCCACATTTTGCCATATTTGTTCTAGCCACCTTTAATCATCATTTTTTTACATACTTTCAATCAATGTTTCAGTAGCCATGAGTTGGAGAAAAGTAGATCCATTAGGAAGGAGCATCAAGGAAGCCAAAAGAGCTTGGGTTAGGTGGCTAATTTTTTTTTTCCATTTTCATGAACATTCCCTTTCTCTATTTTGGTTTTTTTCTAGTTGTATTCATTGTTACTTTACATTTATTTTGAATGTGTTAGTATTCAAGGTGATGAAGAAACTTAGGTTATTAGACTAGAAGTAAGGAGTCTTAGAGAGGAAGTTGCCATTTTTATGAACATTTTGAATCTTTACTTCGATTTCATCTAGTTTTACTTCATTATTTCTTTTCATTGTTTCTTTGTAACTTAAATTTATATTGTTATGGAGAACACTTATATATTATGTTTAAATGGGCATGGCAGCTTGTCTTTAATGTTATTCAATTGTTAATGATCGAAATTATTTATTATTGTAATTTTTAGATTTATAATTTATTGAAATAGGCATTGAGTTGAATAATTAAGTTACATTAAACTAGTTGAGATCTAGACTTGTTCTTATGAATATTACACCCCTTGAATTAATTTTGTTCTTTCAGTCCTTAAATCAATTCATTGATTTCTAACTATTAGTTTAACTTAAATTGTTTTAATATTTGATTCAAAATTATCAAATTTATAGGTTAATTACTAGTTTAAAATTCATATTAGTGCAGGCCAAAATTCCTTATAGGATTAACACTCCACTCACTTATATACTATCATAAATGATAGGTACACTTTCTTATAGGTGTTCATAATATAGAAATAGTTGTTTCATTTAAACATAGCACAAGCATTAGCATTGAGAACACATTACATGCACCTCTTTCAATGTTCTATATGAAATTACTTTGATGCTTAATAGTATACATTAATGGTCAGTTCTCACTAATAATGTGTTTGCTTGTCATAAAAACATTTTGTCATGAAAGAGCTGTGATGGGTAAACAATTCACTTTAACTATGAAAAATGTAAATCAAAGGCATTGAATTGTAATTTTTTAGGTGCTTAATTAGCTTGATTAGGATTGTTTTGTGTGGAGTGTTTAAGTATTTTATTAATGATAACAAAAATTTCATGTGTGGGGGGATTTGATAGTGCCCATCTGATACATTTTTTAGGCTTATTTTCATAGTGACAATTTTAAGATTGTTGGGTATTTGAATGGGAATTTATAACATAATTGATTAATTCTTTAATAAGATGCTAATTAGTATCATTTTGGTGGATGTATATGTTTTTATAGGTCTTTATGAGCAACTTTGTGAATATATAGGGTTAACTAAGTCATGGAATCAAAAGGAGGAAAAAAAGCATCAAATCATTAAGTTTAACACTTTGATTCAAGGCGATAATACAAACCATTAAGTATTTCTAACAAAAACACCAAGAGAACAAAATTCT
Organism: Pinacopodium congolense; assembly: GCA_028565735.1. NCBI lineage: Eukaryota > Viridiplantae > Streptophyta > Magnoliopsida > Malpighiales > Erythroxylaceae > Pinacopodium > Pinacopodium congolense. Next base: position 1,994 of record JAOXYD010033031.1, on the reverse strand, counting down.
TGGATTATGCCAAGCTATAAACATATGGGGCACAATCAAGCATTATGATGTCTTTTATAAACAGCAACCTTGAGATCAAGCCAAACAACATTTCAATGATCCTATAGTTTATGCAACTTTATAGATTACCAGACTAAGATGGCATCCCCAACTGTTTAAAGGTATGTAACACTTTTAAGATTAATGTAGCTTCAGGTGATGCCATTAGAGTATGGTTGTTTCCATTTTTATTGAGAGATTGAATAAAGCAATGATTCAAGTCTATCTCTTTGAGATTAATTACAACATAGGATGGCCTAGTTGAAATATTTTTTGTGAAGGACTTCCCTCCCATAAAGAAAGTGAAATTGATGAATGAAATTTTAGCATTTGTGCAATTCGATGGAGTGAACTTATAAAAGACATAGACGAGTTACAAGAATGTAGCATCCCACTCTCATAGGACACCTACCCGACATTCTGATGAATATTTGAGTAGATACCCTACAAGGGTGGCACGCTAGAGCAATTATAGTAGGCATCATCCAACATAATCAAAAGGAACATAGACATCAAAACTCATATTTAATTAAACAAAATTCCATTTACACAACATCATAAACTGTACATAAGCAGTAAACATAAAAAAAACATGCTATCAAAACTCATATTTAATAAAACCAAATTTGATACTTCAGCTAACCAACCTCTGATTCATGATAAGTCTATAAGTACGCAACTCTAACTCTCTCTACACTGTCTTTATCTAGGAGTCGAGCTCCCTTCGACTTGAGATGTTGAGTGGATTAAGTTTTCTGGAAAAACTTAGTGAGTGGCCATCATTTATGTGCTCACTCTATCCACACATAAGCATATAACACAAAAAAATCATAGAATCTTCACAATAAGAATCATGTTTTTCATGTGTTTAGCATATCAAAGTATGATTATACAATGGTATTTTATCATGTGAAAAGACAATTATAAATGCATATGGTACTCGATTTTCTTTTTTTCATTGTGTCTTTATACTAGGCTCATTCTTCAGGTATTGACCCTGATTCATAGTGGAAAGAGGGTCCACACATATTTGAGACTGAGGCTTGTTCCAATCATGGGAATAAGCCCCACACCAAATTGCGGCTAGCCTGGTCCCCTCAGTCACAATGCCATTAATGTGATCATGCATTTCATGAATGCCAAGGAACACATTACACATCATACAATCCATCAATCAAGTATAATACACATACAATTCGTATTTTCATAATCATCGATCCTAAGTCTAGCATCCAACCCATGATTGGGAATCACACAGTATCATACATTTTCAATCAAATCAAAATAGGAGCACACATAAAACACTTATAAATAATATAATTATCTGATCAAAGTCCAACATTTAACATAATTAAGCACACAGGTCTCAGAGTTCACATATTAGTCAGCACTCCTAATGTATTCCTGATACCCAACATCCTCGGACACTCAGTGTCTGGAATAGCTGTAGGCACACTACCTTATACCTCCACATTATATATACAATCAGATCAGTTTTCACAATTTCCAAAATATAAGCAGCAACAAAAATAACTAGATTAAACACAACATATAGAGTGATTGTGCACTCTAGTCCAACTCATAGAGATATCCAGATATTGAATGTCTAACTATTCAGGAGATGTTTGGATTCTGCTTAATGTGCTCTCTTATAATTGCATTACATACACACATATTATTATTCATTTAATTGCATAATGACTAATTATGCATGTATGAATATGTCATAAATAATGCATGCTCGATTCATATTAAATCACTTATAATTCACCTTATTCATACATATTAATGCCCACCATCTAATTTTTAATATATATCATCATTTCAGAGTCAAAACTTATCGAATCTTCTAACACTTTATCCTACATCCATTAAAAGTCTCATTTCTAAAGGTTGAAGAAGAAGTGGATTGAAAGCTTATTGGCTAAGGTATGGGAATATCTATACTTAATTGC
>JAOXYD010033020.1:0-14053 GCA_028565735.1 Pinacopodium congolense | reverse complement strand
TGCATCTAGTTTCCCAATTGATTTAGGTTGCTAGTTTGAGTTTGCGAAAAAGTTTTAATACCCAATTCATCCCCCCTATTAGGTGCCATAGGACTTACAACTTTTATATAGCTTATTGGTATACTTGATTAATAAAGATTCTTTCCTACATTTGCTTGATTTGAAAGCTCAGGAAAATTTTGAGCTCTCTCATCATGGTCATCTGAAACTCTCTACTCATACACTTAGAAAATTTCTTTCACAAGCTTTCATTAGTGGCACTAAAAATGATATTTTCAAAATAAATTTGAATAAATAAAATGCCATTATTTGCCCTTTTGATAAAGAGTGTAGTACCTACCTTACCTTTAGCAAAGCCATTATCTAAAATAAATTTATTCAATCTTTCATAACAAGTTTTAAGAGCTTGTTTTAAACTATATAAAGCTCTAGAAAGTTTATAAATAAGATTAGGTGCATCACGATTTTCAAAACTAGGGTTGGTCAACATAAACTTCCTCTTGAATAAAATCATTTAGAAAAGTATTTTTGACACCCATTTGAAAAAGCTTAAAATCTTTGTAAGATGCAAATGCAAGCAACAGTTTAATTGATTGTAATCTAGATACCATTGCAAAATCTTATCACAATCTACTATTTCCTTTTCTTTGTATTCTTTAGCCACTAACCTAAGTTTTTTCCTCACTCTATTACCTAACATATTAAGTTTGTCCTTAAACACCTACTTTGTACCTATAATTTGATGATCTTTAAGCTTAGATACTAAAGTTCATATCTTATTTCTTTCAAATTGATTCACCTCCTCATTCATGGCAAGAATCCAACTTTCATCACTTAGTAATTCTTTTATGTTCTTAAATTTAATTTGAGAAGTCAAGGATAGATCTCTCTAAAAAGGGATCTACTAACCACACAGACACACACACACACACAGACACACACACACACACAGACACACACACACACACACACATATCGTATAATTTGGTTTGAAAGATACTCTTTTTTATACCTCCAATCTTTTAAAATTTCCTCATTCTTCTTGTCACTCTTGATAGTTATGCTTTAGGTTATGTTTTTCCAGTTGTTTAGTATGTGATTTTGTATTTTCATGATATATTTAGGACTTAGTTTGGTGTTCTTTTATTGTTATTTTTTATGTTTCTAAGTGTTAGAGTAATGATTTTATGGCAGTTCTTGATCTTAATGGTGTAGGTATACAATGAAGTTACATATGGACTTGAAGGATGGAGCAAAGTAGGAGAAGAGTGGGAGAAAGAAGAAGAAACACTAGGTCATGATTGTGTCTTAAATCACGGTCATGATAGAGAGGAACCCACCAACAAGAGTCATGATCGTGACTTAAGTCACAATCATGACCCACTTGACATTAAGTTAAAGTAGTCAAGTTACGATTGTGATTTACTCAATTTTCTAGGATACGTGTCTTCTCAATATTTTGAGCTATTTGGGGCATATTTAAGGGTTCAAAACCCTAAGAGCTACCATCAATGATTAGTAGACTTTCTTAAGAAGACAAATATCAGTTTTTGGGAGGATTCCAAGAGTGTAAACAAGTTCATCCATCATAATTTCAAGGAAATCATCAGCCTTCTAGACTTTTTAGCTTAGGAGTGAAGTAAAGAGTGTAATATTGGTTTTGTTTCTTTCCATTCTTCTCATTTCTATCATGTTGTATGGAGAATATAGGTGTTTTTGAGTTTATTAGCATTATATGTGATTGAATGCTTTTGTAGGAATTACTTTTTGATATATTTTGTGGAACTCTCGTTTAATGATTAGATGAAATGATGTTTGTGATATTTATCATGTTTAATCATTGTAATAAATTGAGAGATTGAGCTTGGTAATTTATGCTCACCGTAAAATGAGAGTTGTCACTTAATAGACCTATAAATATCAGGTTTATTAATTTATTAAAGAGAGATCTTGGTTGATTAATAGATTGGCTATAGGATTACTTTATTTCTAGTTGGATTTTTAGAAAACGTTTTGCAGATTGAGAGATTGCACATCTAATTTTATCTTATTTAACTTAGTAAATTGGTTACACCTTGAGAGAGGGTGGCTAAGGCATTTGGATATCTTAGGTCAAACATAATTGAATCAATAAGTTAAGAGGGAAACAAAATTAGGATAAAAGTAATTCTTAGGTTTTTTATTTTAAATTCCCAAATTACTGCACTTTGTTTTTTAACTTGTTAAGTTGTTTACTTTAGTTAATTTTCAATTCTTGCTATTTTTTTGTGCCTCAAACAAAATAAAACTTGAATCGTTTGGTGGCTAAACCTAATCTTTGTAGGACTATCTCTGTTGTACTACAAGTTGACGACCTATTCACTTGTGTTATTAACTTAAAACGAGTTAACAAGCATAAACCTTCACTTGATTTAATAATGTGTTCACTTAATGTAAAGGGGGCATCTTGAAGAACCTCCTTATCTTCTTCTAGACCTAATTTCTCTAAATCCTTTGATAAATATATATCAACTCCTAAACTTGATTCCTATTGTTGCCTAGGTATCTAAATAAGCTCAAATAAGTCAATCTTTTAACATGCAAATCAAAATCAATTTAAGATCCGTTTTTATAGCCAAGTGAACTGGTCAATAACTAATACAATGGATTCAATTAAGAGTCCTAATGTCGATCCTACAAGGAAGAATCCTATGAGTACTAGGTCTCTTGGATTACAATTATCTAGATAACTATGGAAGTTTAGAAAACTAAATAAACCCTAAAACTTCTAATTAATGTAAAGGAGTTCAAGAATACTTCAAAATTACCACATTAAAGTGATTAGCTAAGGTCTAGGTATTTAATGTTTCAATTCGGTACTCAATTAAACGTTATGAGGCTTGATCTAGGAATATCTTCATAAATTCAAGACAATGCTATATTAAGACAATGCCTTATCTCTATTGATCTTATCCTAAAATTTGTTCATTCATCAAAATTAGGTAATAGGCATAAAGTTTAAAAGTTTAATCTTAAAATCCATTATTTCTAGATTAGCACCCTTATGATTAACCAAAGTTTAGTCATGCATTGATTTAAATCATGTTTTTATTGATTTATCCAACAAGTGCTTTTGACTGCTAAAGACTCCTTCAATCTACATGAAAATGGCATCTTATATCTCCCTTGCAAGTTGGCTAGAAGTTGGAGTTAGGTGTAACTGAATTGATCAGAGATCTGACTAGAAATTTGCAAGTGAGGGCTTAACAAATCTTAAGTCTACACTAAATAGCACCGTTTTACTACCTGCATTTAGCTTTGCAGAAGGACTTGAACATAGGTTTAGGGGACTTATACAGTGGTTCATCAAACCCACGTTTAAGTTTTAAAATACTCTAATCTTAATCCTTTTTTCACAAATTTCTTCACAATTGGGCATTAATCTACAAATTAAACAATTCCAAACACAATTTAAATATTTAAACATCAAAATAGGAATAAATACATATTAAATAACAATAAAGAATACTATAGAATGGACCCCTATCAATTCCAAATCTCTTCTAACTCCAGAAGTACATTAAAATACTCACCAAGTCCTACAAAATATAAACAATCATCTAAGGCAATTTAAGCAACAACTTATTCAAGAGTCAAATAAACATGCACCCAAATCACATGGAATTAACCCTTAAACTTAAGATAATCATTATGAAAACATGCCTAAACAATATATAATTAGATTCCTATCAAATACCCCCATGGTTGAGTTATTTCTTATCTTTAAGCAATGACTTAAACATCCACTCAAACAACATTGATCAAGAGTCCAAAATTAATTAATTAAAAATAAAAATCAATCATTGTCTTTGATTTAGCTCACACATCACAATTCTTTCATTACAACACACAATTGCATTGTTAATAAATAGGTAATCCTTAATGTATAACGTCAAGTATCTAACTACTTTTATATAAACCAGCATCCAAACTTGTTCAAGGCTGTTACTATTAACAAAAGTACAACTTAAGTTTTATTTGGAGTAATTTCTTGCAAATTCACCTTGTCTTTTGAAGATTTGGAAAATACTTTGTCATGAATTTCCACTGATTACTTAACTTGGATACATTTTTCAGCTTGTTTGCAATGTCATCTAGCCTTTTAATATAAATGTAAATATTTTATCATGAATAACTTCGGTTACTCAGTTATCTCACAATCGTAAATGACTATTAGCACCACTTTTGAAATTCATTTTTTTCATCAGATTGAAGCTAGGAGAGTGAAAGTTTTTACTCAGTTCAGTACATCATACATCAACTTATTGTTTATTAAATTATATCCTATTCCAAATTTGTATGAAAATCAATATGTAATATCATCAAAGACTTGATATCATATACTAAGGGTACCCAAAATACATGAAATTCACACAAAATAAAAAGAAGAAAAAGAACAAATTTTGGGTCAAATTTTGATTAGAAATCATTCAAGATTTGTTCAATTCTCACATAATAAAAAACATTGATTAATTTAAAATAAAAATTAATAAACAATTAATGATTAAAGATGGATTATCTAATTTATCACCATCAAATTTATAGCAATTCAAGTGTGTGGTTCATAAATAACTAAGGCAAATTCATCTCAGTCCCCCCTTCCCTCCCCCCTAACACACACACACATACACACAAACACAAACACAGACACACACACACAAATTAAATTGTCTTTAATTTGAGTGTAAAAATAAAACTAAAATATATAAAGAGAAGAGAACATAACTCCCCTATAAGTTGAAGTTAAATTGTAGGCATGGCTTGTAAGAGTGTTTTTTCCTTTCCATATGACTTGAAGATGTTAGAGAAATGGAATATAAACTTGTTCCATCTTAAATATCATCATTAAATGCAAGCTTTGAAAAAAAATTAGATCAAGAATGATAAAATAAAATATAATATAAAGAATATAAAGAGAAATACTACATGATGCAAATGCTTAACTATCCATAATGAATAAAAATAAAAGAAGAAGCCAAACAAAAAAAATCAAATTTAATTGTAAATAACTCCTTCGGCATGACATGGTGCTTCTCCCATCGAGTTTGTTGAAAATAACACTAGCAAGGACAAACAACCATATGCGTGCCTAACATTATAGTTATAAGTCCTATAATCAATTATAACCACTACAATTACCATATAATAGGTAAATGCACTCAAGGCACTAAATCCTTTGGTGTACTCTACAATTACTCAAACCCAAGGCTTAAAAGGCATGCATCAAACTCATCAACTATCATACACAAAGTCTAAGAATAGCATGGGAAACTCATCAACTAAAAGTAATAGGAAAGATTATGTATGATATGCAAGTGATTGTTAAGCACTTACAGCACTAGAAATCCCCAAACAAAAGCAACACAAGCTATTCGTAATCAATCCAAGAATAATGTGCATCAATATTAATACCTTAAACAATTTAAACCTTAAGTATCATCATAATAATTACCATAGGACAAATGGTTCTTGAAAAAACAAATCATTCCCAAGTGGCAATGAAATCAAGTGTTGCATCAAAACCACTATAATATATTCTCAAACAAACTCAAACATATTTTGGTCAAGTTAGCAATCAAGATTGACAATAAATACTTTAAAAAAAATTGAACACACAATCATATAAAAATTTAAATAAATAAAATATGCTAAAATTTACCTTACATGCAATAAACACTAGGAATCAAAATAAAAAGAGATAAGGTAATGATTGGGTTACCTCCTAAAGGGCACTTCTTTAAGATCTTTTAGCTAAACCTTAATGTTAGAGAATTATGATTCTCTTTTTAATCCATATCTTTGATCGGTTTCCTCATAAACTAAATGATTAACTGAAATGCCTAATTTGAAATGCCTAGTTTAAGTAGTTGCCCTACTTGCGTTGCCAAGTTATGTAGGGAAGTATTTATGCCTTGGAATTGAGATTTTGATGTAGATATGAATTTGCGCAACAATCCTCTCAATCTCGACTCCTATTCTTGTTGAATTGGTTATTTAACTTGTGTTATCAAGTTGGAAATGGAGGCCTCTATACCTTCAAATCAAGCTTTTGATACAAATATGGCCATCATTAATAGCTCTCTTAACCTTGATTTTTTTTTTGTAGTCCTATAGAGGTTGCAAAAAATAATTCAAATAAGTCCATGACAAGTTGCAGGTGCTACTCCTATAGTTATTGTAAGCCATTCTATCCATCCTCCACCTATCGACTAAAACTTTTCTTCTTCTTCCTGCCACTAGTACTCTCACCATTGAATATTTTGATAAGCCATTACGTTGACTACTTACATGATTGCATCTTAATTATACATCTTCTAGGCATGATTCAAAATAATTATCTTAGGCATGAGAGGTAATTCCATATAATTTGGATGCATATTAGATTAATTCTTGAATAAGAAGTTGCTTATGGTATTGTGGATGATTGTTCATATTATGTAGAATTTCGGTGAATATTTTAAGGCACTTTTGAAGCTATAAGAGGTGTGGGATCAATTTTAGGACTTAGAGAATCAAGTGATGAAGTTCCACACCAATTTTCAAGGCAATATAACAAGTGATTAAGAATGTATCAAGAAAAGAAAACGAGAAGCTTAAACAAGCTCCAATTTTAATATAGGTGATTTTAGTTACGGATTAGGTGCCAATATAGAGCTCATATTGATATAAAATTTTATTGAGTCTAATAAAATCATATAAGGAACCTTCATATAAAATTTTATGCCTGTTGGAGGTCTGTGGAAGAAGTTACAGTGAAACAATCAAGTAGAGCTGAAAGTTAGAAAAGCTAACATGGCGGGATGACATGGGATGAGGTGTTTAAGTCAGTTTCTATGATATTTTGGATGGGGAAGACGTTAAAAAACCCTATAAGACACCATTATAAGCCTAAGGAACATCTAAGATATAAAGTAAATGTTTTTGGAGGAGAAAAACATCAAGAAACTCAAGATCAAAAAAGGAAAATCAAGATTCAAGAAAAGTTATTTAGGCTTTCTAGCAAGAGAGCCTTCATCATCATCATTAGTTTATCTTGTTTTTTCCTTACTTTTGATGTTTAATCTGGATAGTGGTTTTTGAACATGGTTATGGATTTACCAATCTATTTTAGGGATTGTTCTTGAATTATTTATCCAAATTTTGTCATATTGATTTAATGCATAGTTGCTTATGTTAATTGTTGAGCCTATAATCACTTCGAATTAAAAGATTGTTTTGATTTATTTTAGTTAGGTTGTGCAAAGAAAGTTAGTGAACTAACAGATCTGAAATTATTAGATTAATAGGTGATTGAAGAGAGATCTTAATTACTTATTAATTATCCTTAGGATTATTTCAAATCCAATTGCATTGTTAGGAGCAGTATTGTGAATTGAGAGGTTGCAAGTCATCTTGTGATTAATTCAATTGGGATTAACGATTTAGATCTTGAGAGAATGTAATAAAACCATTTGATATCTAGGATTAAAAAAAATTGAATCAATAAGGTAAAAGTAGGATAAACAAGGATAGAATAACCCCTAAGTCTCCATTATTGAGTATCTTCTTTGTTTTGCTTGCTTCTATGATTTAATTCATTGAATTCGTTAATTTAGTTTAATTTTTAGTTTCTATAATTTTGATTTACCTTAAACAAAGTTAAATTTAAATTTTTAGGTGTCTATATTCAATCCTTATGAGATCAATATCTATTATACTATAAGTTTCAACCAATATACTACCTACCGAGGATTGCAATTTTAGTATCTAATTTAAGTTTTTAGCACCGTTAGCAAAAATTATTTTAGCATCTTATCAAATTTGGTTTATTTTGATTTAAGGATTTTTGAAACTTTTCTTATGTGATTGCAAGTCCATAAACACAAGAGTGACTAGGAGTTTAAGCAAGTTGGAGGATTCTGAAATTTTAGAGAACTTAGGAAAGTACTATTGGGAGAAAGGAATCAAGGTAAGCACAAGAAAACTCTCATGGATTTTATGAGGCTTGACTTCAACGCCAATCAATAGGGTATCACAAGACCCCAGTACATGCTAATAATTTTGAGATTAAGATGGTATTATTAAACATGTTGTAGATGAAAATGTAAATATATGGCTTAGTCAATAATGATCTAAACACTCACCTAGCCAACTTCTTAGAAATCTACGACACATTCAGATACAATGGCCGATCAGAAGATGCTGTGAAGATGAGGCTGTTCCCTTTTACCCTGAAGGAGCGAGCCAAGGCTTGGTTAAACTCTTTTAATCTAAAAAAATATCATGACATGGGATTAGCTAGTACAAGGCTTTCTAACCAAGAATTTTCTACTAATGAAGATCACCAAAATCATCAAAGAAATAACAAAATTTTAGCAAAGCGATGGTGAGTCCTTATATGAGGCATGGGTAAGGTTCAAGGAGTTGTAAAGGAGTTTCTCCCATAATAATCTATCAAGGAAATTTCTGGTGCAAACATTTTGTAATGGAGTTACTACACAACAAAAGGTATAATAGATGCAGCAGTTGAGGGATCTTTTAGTTGAAAGATAATAGACGTAACTCATGATCTGCTGGAAGAGATAGCAAATAATACCCTATAAACAACTTAAAGGAGTAGGCAACCACCTTTAAAGGAGAAAAAGGGGATGATATTTATAGATTTAGTGATAGCCCTTCAAGAACAAAACATAGCCCTTTCCAAGCAACTAAAGAACTTACAAGGTATATCTTCCTCTTCGGTGAAAGCCATGCAAATTAGATGTGAGTTATGTAGGTAGGATGGTCATTGCATAGCCGATTGATTCATGATGGAGACCAATGGGCTAGGGCAAGACAATTACAATTACATGGGAGCACAACTAATAGGTAACAATCCTTACTCTAATACTTATAATTCGGGGGGTGGAAAAAGCACTCAAATTTCTCTTAAATTAACAATGTAGGTAATAATGTGATACCACAAGGGCCACCCTACTTCTAACAAGATAGGCTAGGATCATTGGAAATGAAGATGTAAAATTTTATAGATGTGCTCAATTCCAAGTTTACATGCCAAGATGAGATTCAGAAGAGGATGGAAGCAAAGTGCAAGGAATCATGCTTCTTCAATCAATAATTTAGATGTTCAAGTTGGGCAGCTAGCCAATGCGTTATCTATAAATAAATAAAAAATATAGGGAGCCTTCCAAGTAATACAAAGTCTAGTTTGATAGAGAAATTAAAAGTTATCAAGCTAAGAAGTCGTAAGCAACTAGAGGAAACCAAGGAGAAGGAAGAAAAACCCCAAGGAGGAATGCTAAGATAAAAAAGAAGAGAAAGAGGAGGACAAGCCTTATGTGCCACTACCACCATACAAGCCAAAGATTCCTTTTCACAATAACTTAAAAAGAATAAATTGGATACCCAATTTGCCCAGTTATTAAAGGAATTAATGAAATTTCAAATTAACTTGTCATTTGTGGAAGCATTAGAGAATATGCCAAAGTATGCTAAGTCTTTTAAGGACATGCTAACTAACAAAAGGACTTGGGAAGACAATTAAATTATAGCCCTAACGAAGAGTTGTAGTTCCATCATCACTAGTCATATGTCATCCAAGTTACAAGATTCAGGGTTTGTTGTTGATAACTTGGAATTTTCTAAATGTTTATGTAATTTAAGAGCAAGTATTAACTTGATTTCTTTATCTATTTTTAGGAAATTGGGGATAAGAGACATGAAGCCAACATCCATGCTTATACAGTTGGTAGATCAATCAATTAAGAAGTTAGTTGGTGATAGCTCCTTGCAAACTACCAAATAATAACTTCCTAACTACCTAACTATACAGTAGGGTGAGATAGGGTTGATCCCATATAGAAATAATAGTGTTCTTACATTATTCCTAATGTTATGAAAAAGAAAAAAGAAAAAAGAAAAAAAAGAAACCCCTAGTTGAAAAGGAATTAAACTAAGCTAAAAGACAATTAATGAAAATAAAGCAAAGAGGCAAGAAGAAGATATTTTCCATATTCATGAATTATAATCGATCATCAAATATATGTAAGTTATGTTATGTTTAAGATACTAGCCTATAGATACAAACTATTGTGTCCTAAGTTCCTTTATTTTTAGATAAGTTCTATACGATAGAAAAATTACCCTTAATCATGCGACAATCTAGAGCAAGCTCTCTAGATTTAGTAGTGCGACAACATTAAGAACGAGGGAACAACTAACCTAAGCCATAATCACACAAGCTTGAACTATGTAACTTAGATAATTGAAATATCCTAGACTAATTGGTCAAGTTTACAAAACTAATTAACTTATTGCCATTTATGGTTTTCGTTAATTACAATTACAGATAAAAAGCTAAAATCTAACAATTGAATTAGAAATTACATTTAAGATGGCCTATCTTATGAGTTAATACCTACTCATTGCATTAATTTCAAATTCCAGTTCAATCTTAGCATAAATCACAATACCCATTCAAGACTCATTTCAATTCTCACAATTATCATCCATAAATCCATCAAATACCTTCAAACCAAATTAATATTAAGCTAACATACTAAATTTAACACAAACAAATTTGAAATTAAACTTAAAAAAAGAATAAAATGCAGAAATTATAAAGGAAATAAAGATTAACAAGGCTGAAAAATAAGGATTTAACATTAGACTAACAAAAACAAAGGTTTAACAAACATTTAATATAAATCAAATGAAATACTTGATAAAATAAAAAAAATAGAAAAATACAGCAGTAACGACACAAATAAACCAAAGTTCAACACCTAAACAACTAAATATAAGGTCTTGACATGAAACAAGAAGAAGAAGAGAGATGAAAAACATTCCCCAAAACTAAGAAAATAAAGAGAAAAGGGGTTGTCCAAGTGGGAGCCTTAAAAAATGATGAAAATCTCCCTCCTTTAGGTTTTTAAGCTCCTTATAGATGTATTGGATGGTTGCTAGGGCTTTGAGGATGTTTTGGGAGCACTTTGGTCAAGTTTGCTCCTAAAAAATCACAAAACGACGTTATTTTGTAAATTTCATTTAAGTCCTAGAAATGAATAGCTTCTGCCCCTCTTAGCCTTTTCTATTTTAACTCCTTCTATACACCTCTAATAGCCATGAACTTTGGTATGTAGAATTTTGACATGGGTTTCTTGCACCTTAAAAAATTTCAGAATAATCTAAGCTCTTAAAGTGCACCTAATGAATCACCAAAATCACCTACACCAAATCTAGTGTCCAATTAAGCTTGTTCTATTCTTTTCTTTATGCACTCTTCATGGCTTATCACATGGCCTTGAACTTTAATGTTGAACCTCATAACATGATGCTCTAAGTCCTAAAATTTATTCCATTGGTCTTCTAGTTCCAATTTTGCTCCAATTCTACTCAAAATATGACCTTTTCAACTTATATTTATGTTCAATGATCAAATTTGCATGTAAACTCAAAAGGAACACAAATCAAGCATTTCAATATCAAAATAGGGATGGAATGACATTGAAACACATGTAGAAATATTATAAAAATACATCCCTATTAGTTGATGTGGTGAAAGATATACCTATTAAGGTTGATAAATCATCATTCAGGTAGATTTTGTAGTGTTTGATTTTGAGGAAGATAGAAATTGTCTATTGATTCTTAGCCAATCTTTCATGAACACTAGAAGAGCATTGATTGATGTTCATAATGGAAGGTTAGTCCATCTTATTGGTGATGAGCGAGTGGAGTTAATATGAGAACTACATTGAAAAATGTAACTGAGAGAAGTGCTTACATGAAGATAGATGTGGTTGTTGAGTGTACAAAGAAGCAAGAAATGACGTATAGTGAAGAAGTATATTTGAAAGCTGATGCAGGAAGTAAGAAGGAGGAGAGGTTGGGTAAGAAGTTTAAGAAAGAACCTTTAGGAAGAATGAATGATCCTATTCCATTCTCTTTAATGAAACCAACTATGCTAAAGTTACAATCCTTATTCTCTCATTAAGATTGTGCTTTCTTAAGTAATGGAAAAACACTACCCATTATTATTCCTAAAGACTTAATTTTGGAACAAGAGGAGAGGGTGATTAAGATGAAAAAGAGGAGGCTTAGAGTAAGGTTGAAGTTGATTATGAGTAAACTCAACTCTTATTGGAAAGGGTCTTTTAAAATTGCTCAAGTTTACAAGTAGGAGGCTCTCGAGTTGGAAAACTCTAAAGAAAAAGTGTTAAAGGCGAACGAGCATCATGAAAAGTTATACCTTGGATAATTTCCACCAAAAGAAAGGGAAGTAAACTATTTTCTTTCTCTTATGTCTTAAAGCCAAAACTGAGTATAGTCAAGCTTACGATCTTTGTTGAACCAAGAGAGGTTCCAATCTTGGTTTTGATGATAATAAAACATGCTTAATCAATAATGGTTTGAGTTTATGATGTTAATCTTAAAGATAGGTATGTTTAAAGAAGAATCCATTATGGAAAGCTTGGAGTTTGAAGGTCAAATTTGAAGATAATGGAAATTCAAATGAGTTAGAAGTTTCAAGACCTTAGATAAGTTGTTTCTAATATGTTTGTAAGTTTTGATTTATATTCAATTGACTTAAGGGCTTAAGTTTGATCATGCATTGCATTTGAAATGTCAAAAGTGCATATTATCTTAATTCATAAGCTAAATCATTTGTTTGAATTGTTTGAAGGTATTTTATCATTCATATAGCTTCAATATATGATTTAAAAGGTGTTTGAAGTCTCAATTATCATTGAGAACTTGTTTGGAAAGGTTTGGAGTTAATTATACAGCATTTTTAAATGTTTTTTAGACACTCAACGATAGTTGTTCATCATTAACAGCACCCTATTTGAGTGTCGTTTATCATCCCTTCTTCAGGAGCATCAACGAAGGCCTTTTCTATGAATAATGACGTCGTTAATCAACCTAGAGGGCACCGTTAATAACTCGGACTCCAACGACTACTTTATACTTTCAGGATTTATCCTTTTTGTCTTCATTATAACATCTTAAAAACCCTCATAAACCCTCTTTAAGCATCAAGACAATATATATATATCCTTTATAAACGAATTTTGATATTATTGACTCCCCAAAAACTGATCAAACATTCTAAATTTCTCAAAAGCCTTAAGCTGCCCACTTTTTCACTGCACTTATTTTCAATCTATCTTTTGCTATCAATTTGTGCTTTTAGGTGTGCGAATTTGTACTTGATATCTTGCTTGAGTGTTTAAGAGTTTATTTGGTCTATCTTTTACATTTTAGAAAGGTTATTTCATTAGATTAAAGCTAGAATTCATTCATTTATCAAAACTATCTCTATTGAGACTGTTCTAGCTTGAATCTCGATTCCAGGTGATAAAACCTATTTTTAAAATTGTGTTACTAGTGTTTTAAGATTGCTTATGGTCTCTAGATTATGTTTGAACCTTGTTTCAAATTTTTTAGGCCTGTTTAAATTATCATTGAGCTAGATTATTCATATACTTTAAGATAGCTACTGTTTTTACTAATTTGAGTTTGATTCTGATTTTAACTTTCTAAATCTATTTTCTTTGTGTTTGTTATGTTTTTTTCTATTTTTTTAATCTTTTAGGAGTTAGAATAATCTTAGTTTCAAATTTTTGCTTGGATATTTCATCATTTGTGTGCAGCAGTTCATTTGTACATCAAAACTGTCCAGTTTTTTATGTTCTTCATTCAATCACGATTTTTATCATATAAATCAGTTTTAGGTGCATCAATTTATTGTGGTTAGTTCACATAAGGTGTTAGGAGTGCTCTAGTATTTTTTTTGGTTTGATTTGTAAGCACTTATATTTGTGTTTTGAGCTAAATATTCATAGAATGCTTAAACTATCCAGATTTTGTGATTAGCATATCTTGATCATATTGCATATATAAATGCACGTTTTTATGCTTGATTTATGCCATACTAAGTTTGCTTAGGCTTTCATGATTGTCATTATTCATTCATATCATTTATTGAAAGCTAAAGCCCTTAGTTTAATTGTGCATTGAGTGAAACACCTTT
>JAOXYD010033009.1:0-14054 GCA_028565735.1 Pinacopodium congolense | reverse complement strand
TTGTATTTATAAATATTATGTAAAAATATTCTTTTATGAGATGAATCTCTATTAAAAATTTCAAAATAGGTTATTAAGCTAACCTTTTCATATTTTTTCAATTAAGTGACTAATCTTTGAAAATTTTTCAGTTGAGCGATTAACGTTTAAAAAATTAACCAGAAAAGGTAAAAAGGTTGGAATGGGCCGGGTTGGGTTGGGTCGGGTTATCGGGTCAGATCGACTAACGTAGACAACATTTTTTACTCAACTGATTAACTTTTAAAACGTTAATCACTTAATTGAAACTTTTAAAAGTTTGATCACTTAACTGAAAAAATGTGTAAATGTTGATAACCTCAATGACTATTAACCCTTTTAATAATTTTGGTAAGTTTTGAGTTTTAATGATTTTGATAAATCTTATCTTTTATTATGCTATTTTAAAAAAGGTGGAGAGTATTAGATGATGTTAATTACATTTGTTTATGAAGAATTTATTTTCATTTACTTAAGAAACTTTTTAAAGATATTTTAATGCATGAATTTAGATGGAGTTTTGATTTTTAATGACGTTTATAATTTGAGTTATGAAATGAGATTTAAATAATTATGATGTTGATGAATTTTAAGTATTTGAGTTATGGTATTTGACGATGTAATTGTTGTTTTTTTATTATATCAAGGAAGAGAAAGTTTAAGAAAGTTTAAAAGTGATATTAAAAAAGGTCAAGTGGCCGAAGAGCTCATTCACCCCTTCACTTTCTTCAATTTAAAAGAAAAGGGTAATGCCTTTTTCGTATTCTTATTGGTAAGTAAAGTTTTGTTTTGAAGCGGAGGCATTATTGAATAAAAGAGATGACTTTTTTTCAGTTTGAAAAGGGTGAAATTATATTATATTAGTTTCAGGGGGATCAAAATAATTTGCTGTGTATTTTATTTACTTTTTATGTTTTCCTAATATCATATAGTTATTCATTATTAAAAAATAGGAGATTATTGAATCAAAGAAAGTTCCCCCTAAATTTTAATGATAAAAAATCTTTACTACTAGTAGTTTCATTGTTATTAGAAAGGTAGGATTGAAGACAAGATGATGAAAGATATAATTTGGAGTGAAAGTTGGAATATTGAAACTAAAGTGATATTATATGAAGACCAAGATATTGAATAAAGGATTAAGGACCAAGATAGCGAAATTGAATAGATTATGCTTTGTAATTTTTATTGTAATCTTATCCTAGCCTTTTTAAAGTGCTTTATAATATGGACTCATGCATAACATATTCGTGTTTAATGTCATATAGGTTATGTATTCAAGAAGAATTGTATGGTAAATATTATAATGATCCTTTTGATACATTAAAACTTTATAAATAAATAGTTTTGTGTGTATAGGTTAAGATTTTTTGAAAAAGAAGTGCTTAAAAATATTAGAATATATTTTGAGGTTGGTTGCATGAAGATCAAAATGATGAATAAAAGATTAAGAATCAAGATAGTGAAATTGAATAGATTATGCTTTGTAATTTTTATTGAAAGTGTTTTCTTAATCTTTTTAAAGTGTTTTATAGGCTCAACTTATGCATAATGTGCTCGTTGAATCGAAGGTGGCTCTATCTTTGTTTTGATGTTGAAAAAATATTACTAGTAATGGTTGTTTGTTTAATGTGTTATTAAAAGTTAGGTTGAAGAGAAAGGTTATTTTTATCTATGAGAATGATGATATGTTTGAAGAAAGATTAAAGAAAGGGTGTGGACATGATAAGTTATATATGTAAGTCTTTAATGTAAGTGTCATCTTAGTTTTACCATATTGTTGAAAGGGCTCACATCATATGTATTGCATTCATGGTTAGTCATTTACATATATAATACATAATCAAGAGGTATTGTATATGATTTTTATAAGCGAATATCTTCTTGATGGATGAAATTAGTTTTAATATTGGATTGATGTGAGTATATGTGTGAATTGATGATTTGTTTAAGTTTTGATTGAAAAGCATTAAGAAAATTTTGTAAATTGGATGAAAGTGAATGTGTTAAGTTATATGATTGAGATGAATTATGGGAAATGGTGTTAAGATGTGTTTGATGAACTTTGGAATATGTTAAAATATGTATGAACATGTTAGGAATTAATTTGGATTGAATTGAAAGTGTTATGGTCAAGTTTGTTTATGTTTAGAAGTATAACAGTTGTTAACCCAGAGGTTAATAGTGTCGTTATGCTACTCAGATTAAAGTGGGCTATAATAACGAGACATTAATATCATCATTATTATTCAATGAAAACTACTATTGATATCCAGATTTTACAATCTAACAGCTAATTTTCGAAGGCAAAATCATTTTAATGAAAATAATTATAGGCAATGGAAATAAATAGTTAATAAGTTAATTTTAATCTATAAATAAGCGTATGGCTATTACAACTCACCAAATAATAAACACCTAACTTACTCTCCTAACTAAATAGCAAGGTAAGTCAGAGATGATCTCACAAAAAACTAGTTAGTATTTTTACAATTGTTATACAAAATAAAAAAATCTCTAGTTTGATTAAACTAAAATAAATAGAAAATGCAACTAATGAAATTAAGGAAAATACGACAAGAATGCAAAATAGCAATACACAGGCAAAAATAATGCAAAGGTGGGCAAAAGATAATTTCAGAATTTAGGAAATAAAATTAATCATCGAAAACATGAAAATTGTGTTTTAAACAAGATGTTAACCTATAGACATAAATATAATCTTATGTCCTATGTTCCTCTAATTATAGGTAAATTCAATACAATTATAAATTTAGCCCCTAACTATAAGATAACTTAGGAGAAGCTCACAATATTCAATGACATAATAGCATTAAGTATTAGGGAACAGTTAACTTAAGTCATAATCTCACACGTGCAAAACTTGTAACTTAAAGAACCAAATCCCTAGACTAATTGACTAAGTTGTACTTACAAAATCAATTAATATATTACTACTTACTATATTAACTAGTAATAATTACAGATCGTAAGCCCCTACCTAGCCTTCAAACTAGAAATCATAAATAGAGTGATCAATCCTACATATAACCCTTAGTTCTTGGCATTTAACTGGAGTTTTAATTCAATTCTAGCACAAAACATAATAACTATTAAAACCTCAATTTATATCTCACAATTATAATCCATTTGTCCCTTTAATATATTTTAACCCATAAAAATTAGCCTATTATATTGAAATTAACTTAAACAAAAAATATATTTAAAGAACACATGTTAAATAAGGAAATAAAGATAATGCAACTAAAGATTGTTGAATCTATTTAATAATATCCATAGGTTTCAACAAGAATAAATGTTAAATATCAACCCAAATATAAGAACATGTAAACTAATGAATCCATTAGGGTTTAAAACGATTTATAATGAAAAGACTCGAATGCCCTTATATTTTATAGAGAAACATCATTTTTTATACGTTCAATGATACTTAACGGTGACATCAATAGTGTCATATAAGAACCCCCATGGAAGTCCCTAAAGTTGGGTATCGATAATAATTTCTAGAACATCAACGACATCATTTATGCGCACCATTGGAGGCTGTAAAACCATTTTTTACTCTTCATTCTTGACTTGTTTCACTTAGAATCTATATCTTTAAGCTTAAACCTGTATTTAAACTCATAATAAACATAAATTAGACATTTTTGGCATCAAAATAAGAGTAAAATCACATTAAATATTTTATGAAAATTCAATAAAATGCACCCTATCAGTTTTTATGAGTATTTTATCATCCAAAAAGTGTATGAAACTTTCTTACAAAGAGATTAAGCTTTGAAAATATTATTTTATTGAGTTTTTTTTGTGGTTTTGTGAAGTATATGTGAGTTGTTTTATGTGCTTCCATCTATAAGTTTATTGTAAGATTTTAAACGTCTTGATGAGTGAAAAGTGACATTTTGGGATGTGTTTTCTAAGAAGAGTGTGTTCGAAAGAGGGATTTGTGAGCACGAAATATTGTGATTAAGAAATTGTAAATGGTTATCCTTTAGCCTTAAAAAAGAAAAGTGTTATTTTGAGTGGTTATCCTTGAGCCATTAAAAAAGAGAATGTTGTGAGGTTATTCTTTATCCTTAAGAAAATAAGAGAAATAGGTTATTTTTTAGTCTTAAAAAAGAAGAAAAGAATGTTATCTTTGAATCTTGAAAAAGGATATTTATACTGACGTTCTATTTTTTTTGTTATAGTAGAAAATTCTAAATAAGGTTTGATGGTGCTTGGGTATTAAAGAAAGTAGATATCTTTGAGTCAGTATAAATTGTTTGTGTTCTCTCTCACTCCTTTTACATTTCAAACATTTATTTATAAGTTGTTAGAGCAAGTGTTTATATTTTTTACATTGTTAAGATATTTACTTCGACTTAAATGTTTAGATAATTTGGTGAATTAGAAAAGTGGTTATGCTTTTGCATTAAGAAAAATTAGTGGTATTAAGTTTGAATAACTTAGAATTTTTTTAAAGCCTTTAATTCAACCCCCTCTTATGCCCTATAGGGACTAACAACATTCGTATTTAGTGTTTATATATATTGGTTGCATAATCAACAAGAATTATATAAGAAATATTTTAATGATCCTCTCAACATAATAAAACTTTTTTGAGAATTAGTTTAACGTGTATATGTTAATGTTTATTGGAAAAGAAGTATTTGAAAATATTAGGATACAGTTTGGGGTTTGTTTCATGTGTTAGATTGTATGAAGTTTGAGAAATTCTAGTTTTTACATAAACTGGTTAACCAGTGGTAATTGATTAGTGACTAGTCGAAAATTGTGTCAATTTCGCAGAGATTGGTAGTTAGATTGGTGGACCCGTGACTAATCGATCAATTTGTTTAGTTATTGACCAGTGTGCTAATTTTATAAGGGCTATTCAACTAATACAATAGAGTGGTTGATCAGTGATACACAATATTAGGTTACAACGACTACTTCTAACAAGAATTTTTATAATCATTGATTTTTAATGAGTTCCAATGGCTATAAATGGTTAGTAGGCTAATTTTCACCTAAAAATAAGTATGTTAGAATGTGTATTATGCATCAAGTAGCGTGAAATTGAGTTATAGGCAATTGAGAATCATTATGAGTTTTTTTTTATGTTTTAATTTTATATCAGTGAATTTTTGGTGCATACGTCATTTGGTGTGTTTGTGAGCCAATTAAACATTTTAGATTGGTCAAGTAAGAAATTTTTTAAGTATATTTTACAATAGCGTAATGGTTGGATTGTAGTTGTAAAGAATTGCTCTTGTATTATAAAAAAAGTACTATTATAAAGGGTTAGTCTTAGACTCGTATAAAATCTCTAATGGTGTATTGAAAAGTAGACATAAGTGTGAGCTATACACTGAAAATTTGTTGTACACCTCTCTTCCCTTTCCTCTTTATTATTTTATTTTATTCCATATTATTTTTATTATATTATTTTACAATTTAGTATTTCATTAGGATTGTCACCTAATTCACCTCTTCTTAAATGACATATATGGACCAACAATCATTATTTGACTGGAAAATAATATTTGAATAACCTTGAACTCTTAATTTAACTACTCCATGGACCAAGAAAACATGTTTAATTATTTACAAGTACTTTAAGATGTCTTTATTAGCCGTCTAGTGACCTTCATCAAGATTGGGTTGATATTAGCTTATTACGTTCAAAGCATAAGAAATGTGTGGTCTAGTAAATAGCATCACATGTATAATTGATCTAATAATAGAAGCATATGGAATATAATCCATTTTATTCCTCTTTTTTTATATTTTAGTACATATACTTTTAAAGAGAGAAATCCCATATAATATGGATGAGAATCTCCTTTTAAAATTCTGTATACTAAATCTTTTTAATACTTTGTTTATATACGCGGATTGGGATAAATTAAGCAACCTTTTTTGTCTATCTCCATAGATCCTTATTCTCATAGTATATGTTGATTCTCCTACATTTTTCACGAAAAATTTTTTAGACCACCAAATCTTTGTAGATTGGAGTATAGGTATCTTATTTTTAGTAAATAATATTCCATCCATATATACTACTAGGAAAATGACTGCATTCCCACCAACCTTCTTGCACACTCATAATTCATCCACATTTTTTATAAAATTAAAATTTTCATCGTCTCATTAAAATGTATATTTTGACTATGTGATGTTTGTGTGAGTCCGTAAATGGATTTTTTCTACTTGCATACTCAATCCAAAAAATTTTTAGATTTAAAACTCTCAGATTGTGTGATATACACATCCTCAAGTAAATTTTGATTAAAAAATACTGTCTTGACATCTATTTGTGAAATTCATAGTGACGGTATGTAATTATAGTTGATAAAATCTATGTGGACTTAAATATTGTCACAAGAGAAAAGGTTTTATCATAATAAACTCCTTACTTATATTTGTAACCTTCTGTCTTTAGCCTTACTTTATACATATATATATATTACCATCCATGTCAACTTTTCTCTTAATAATTCACCTGCAATTAATATGTATAATACCTTCATGTGCATCGACTAAAGTTTAAACTTAATCAGTATACATGGATTTTATTTCATATATTATGACTTCATGTCATTTAAAAAATATTTGACATTTTTCCTAAAAATTCGTAAACTCGTCATATATAAGTAATAAATTATTACTTCTCTTTTCAATATGTAGATTAATCTAGCAGGGGGATGACATGGTCTATTGGTGTATTGTAGATTATGTGTCTCTTAAACTATCAGTTGTATATCTTATCTATTAACTTAAGGTTTACATTTTATTTGGGTTTGATTTTGTGGTTCTTAAACTCCTCGAAATTCTATCTCACTTCCACTACTTTTCATAAGAATAAATTCTCTTTATAGGAATGTAGCATGCATTGAGACAACATATTTTTCTCAAAATGATGGCAAAATTGATATCTAAAACTTTCTCTTGGATACCCCACAAACTTACACTTATCTAATTTAGCTTAAAGCTTATCAGATATTATACATTTTACATTAGCAACACATCCCCAAATCTTTAAATGTGATGACTTTGGTCCACTACTAGTCTATATCTCATATAGAGTCTTATTAATTGATTTGAACACAACTTTATTTAGAAGACCAATAGCATGTTAAGAGCATATCTGCAAAAGGTAATCAAAAGATCTGGTTGACTTATTATGAAACACACCATGTCTAATAGAATACAATTTCTTCTGTTAAATACGCTATTATGTTGTAAGGTTTCAGGTAGAGTTTATTATAAGGGAATCTCATTCTCTTTTAAATAACAAAGAGACTCGTGGTCTAAATACTTTCCAGCTCCATCAAATTTAAGTAACTTAATACTCTTACCAATTTATTTCTCAACCTCAAGCCTAATTTCTTTGAACTTTTCAAATGATTCAGACTTTTATTTCATTAATACATATAATTCTATCTAGAATGATCATCTATAAATATAATGAAATAGATATATCCATCTTTAATTCGAATAGTCATAGAATCACATACATCTGAATGTATATGCATTAATAAATGCTAGCACATTTTTCCTTTCCAATAAAAGTTAGTTTAGTCATCTTATTCAATAAATAAGATTCACATATTTCATATGATTCATAATTAAAATAATTTAAATATCCTTCTTCATGTAACCTTAAGATTATAGTTTTGTTGATCTGACCTAACCTATGATACTACAATTAAGATGAATTTTGATTATTTAATTTTCTTATTTATGTTGAAGATTGGTCTTTTAAATTCTAATTCATATAATGATTTGTAAGTATTTAATATCCATAATAAATATCATCTTTATAAAAGAAAACAATTCTTATTCTTAGTCATGAAGACAAATTCATTCACACTTAAACAAGGAATAGAAATGATATTTCTAACAATTAATAAAAATTATTAAGTTCTAATACAAAGTTGGCAGAAGGTGAAGATAAACTATAAGTTCCTATAGCTAATGTAGTAACTCATGCTTCCCTATCAACTCGTAATTTTACTTTACCTTTCCTCAATAATTTACTTTACATTAGTAGCTATTCATTATTACAAATGCGAGACTCACAACTGATATCTAATACCTAAGATTTTGAAACAAAAGGTTGATCTCAAGCATGAGCATGCCTGAAGATGAAGTTACCCTTAACATCTGTTCCTCTAAGCTAGTAAGTTGTGTTTTGTAGTTCCTCTTTCAATATCTGACTTATAACATAAATGAATGCCCTTATCATTCTTCTTGGCATTGGCCGTTAGCTCTGCTACTTTATTAGAAACCTTTTATTTGTTATTCTTATTTTTAAGACATTTACTTTTTTTTCTTTAAAGAACTAATAATAAGAATGATAGGTGTGTTTTAGCCCATGTTTCGAAAGTGTTTATAGGAATTTTAGGTGTTGTTTATGTGTTTAAGGCTTAGATATCATGATTTTTTGGTAAGTTATGTTTTGTAGTTCCTCTTTCAATATTTGACTTATAACATAAATGAATGCCATTATCATTCTTCTTGGCACTGACTGTAGCTTTTCTACTTTATTATAAACCTTTTATTTGTTAATCTTATTTTTAAGAGTTTTACTTTTTTTCTTTGAATAACTAATAAGAAGAATGATAAGTGTATTTTAAACCATGTTTCTAAAGTGTTTCTAGGTATTTTAGGTGTTGTTTGTGTGTTTAAGGCTTAGTTAGCATGATTTTTTTAGTTTCTTGTCATTTTTTTATGTGTTTAATATTTCTTAATGTTATTTAGTGATTGAGGGCAAGATTTTGAGTTTATTTGAGATGCCGATTGATACATTGTGATGCCTAGATAAGCAGGTAATAGTTAAAGGAAAGATGGAGAGAATTATTAAAGAAGTAAAAATCTGGAAACATGCAATGCACAATCATGCATAATTTGGAAATAAAGTTTCTGTCACCCAGGGGAGGTTAGAGGCAAGCTAAGAATATGAGAAATGAAAAGAGATTTATGAAAAGCAAAGAACACCTAAAGGAGCTCTGGGAATGGATAAAGCACATGGATAATCACTTTGTCTAAGGTCAACAACACAACCTGCAGGGATCAAAGATCATAGATGATTAAAAGCTCTAAAGATTCAAACCCTAGATATACTAATATATGCATGCATGATATGCACTTAAACTACATGTAGGACTTTTTAAAAATTGTAAACTTCGAAAATTCCAAAAAAGAAACTTGTTAAAACATTAATTCAAGGTTTCTAAAAAGCATTTCCATAACGACAAAAATTAGGAAATCTTGTCAAAAATAGGTCCAATTAATCAAGCTAATTAAACAATTAAATTTATGAACTTTTAATTTCATTAAAAAAACTAGAGAGCTTTTAAAGGAAAAAACTAAAAATTTGGAAAAATCAAAGATGACTTAAAAAGCTGAATTTGATTGATTCAAAAATCTTAATTAAAATTCTAATTTAGATTTAAAGGAAAGCTTAATTTCATGAACATCAATTAGTTTGACTACAAGTTTGCATAAATCCTAGACATAATTCCTAAAATTGGGAAAATAGAAATTTAGGGCAATTGAGTGAAATTAATTGAAAAAAATTGTATATTGTTTAATTAAATTTCTAATATTTTAATATCACTGAAAATCCAATAGTTTGACCAGAAATTCAAATAAGCTCAAAATGTCAAATATGAAATTAAGAAAATCAAAAAGTAGTTAAGCCAAAAGCAATTGACTAAACAAAGATCTTAAATAAACATTTAATTGATATTTTAAAAGATCAATTTTAAGAGAAATCACATATTTTGAGCAGAAAATCAAATATACTCTAAACATTGAAACTGAAATTGGGGAAATACAAAATTGACCACATGCAGATGCAATTGGATGTCCTAAACCCCTAATTATGCTTCTAATTGAAAGAAAACACAAGAGAATAAGGATAATTTCTTAATTACATGCAAAATTCCCAAATTCGAAACTATAGAAAGCTAGAAACCCATAAATTGATCAACCTAGGAACAAATGAAGATAAAACGTAGAGGGCTTTGGATTAGATCGTTACTAGGAACACAAAGATGGTCTTGGAGTCACCTAAAGCTCACTGAAAATGGAGGAACATTAGAGAGAAGCATCAGAGAAAGGACGGTGAGGAAGGAAGAGCTTTTTGAGGAAGCAGAAGGCTAAAGGTAGTTAATAAATAGTTTAGGAGTTTAAAAGAAGTGATTTTGTAGTTCAAAGGTCATAAAAGAGAGTGGTGGAGAAGCTTGGAGAAGGGAGATAATGGAAAAAATAGGTGAGGAAGGAAAGAGAAGGAAATAAACATAAGAGGGGGGAGCGGAAGCGGCCTTAAATCATGATGCTCTAAACATCGGTCAACCAAATCATTTAGATCAGTCGACTGATCATCGGTTGGCTTAAGGAATCATTCAGCTGATTGAATGATCACATACACAAAAAAATAAACAATTTCCAAGCAAGCAAACATACATAGATATTCAAGAAATTATTTATTAAGTACTTCACATCTAATATTTTTATAATAATTAGTAACTTTTAAAATGTTATTCACTATAATTTTCTTTACTTGTTTCAATAAGGAAGATTTATTCCTTTTCATTTCTTGAAGATACCTACAAAACAAGTATTTATCGAACTTTTGGTAACCATATTATTTTGGGTTCATGAGTGTTAGTTATATATCTTTCATGACCAATTAATAACACATCCACATTCCTCAATCGATCATAACAAAACTATTTTGCATGTCCATATCTTTCACAATACGAGCAAAATAAAATTTTTAATGTTTTGTATGCATTTCTAGTCCTATGATCATGATAAAACGTTTGATGAAAATGATGTCTTGGTTAGTTAAAAATTCTTTAGTAATGCACATGACTTCTACATTTTTTAGAATACATACATGCATAATTCTTTGTTTGAGTTCTACTTTGAGATATATTTTGAACAACTTTAGGACTATCATCTTCCAAATTCTTTCCTATTATGAAGACCATCTTACAAGATGATGCTCCATTATATTTTAAACCATTTTTGTCAATTCCCATCTTTTAAAGCTTAGCATAGTTTCTAATTTTTCTTTTCCTTTTTTAAATTTCAACAGTGATTCTTTAAGCCGTTCTACTTTTTTCTTTAAGGCAATATTTTCATTTACCAATTCATTGTTATCTTTATTTATTGAATCTAGATCTTTTTTAAGACTTTCATTTTTCAATATATATTCATCAATCATTTTCATTGATTCCTTATTTTTATCATGCAATTTTTTTATTTTTCTTAGTTAAGTCTTTTACGAATTCTAAAAGTTATTCATATGTATATTCTATATTGCATTTGTCATTAGGGTGAGAGAAACTTACCTTATTATGAACCATGAAGCACATATTTGCTATTTTTCTTTTCTTATTCACTTGACTCGGACCATCCCGCTTATATTGCTTTCTTCTTTAATTCTTCTTTTCTTTCCTTTCATTCTTTTCTTCTTTTTCATCCTCTTAAAGATGCGAACAATGCGACCTCAAATGTCCTTTTTCACGGCATTCAAAACAAGTTATGTTAAGATAATTTATTCTTAGAATACTTACCTTCTTTCTTATGAGCTTTCCTTCGTATGAGCTTCCTCAAGCCTTTCGTAATAAGCGTGATGGATTCTTCTTCACCTTTTCTATATGATGATTCTTCATTCTCGCTATCTTCCTTTTTCATTGCCTTAAATGTGATATTATTCTTTTGAGGAGCAACTTCTTCTTCTTGTGTGGCTTTCATCACCACCTCGAGAGATAGGACATTGAGGTCTTTCACTTCTTGAATTACCATTACCTTGGGTTGCCAAGACTTTAGTAGAGACCTTAGAATTTTTCTAGCAAGATCAAAATTTAAATAAGTCTTACCTAGATCCTTTAAACCACTAATAATATTGTTAAATCGAGCATACATCTAGAGATATTTTCATTAGACGACGACATTTTAAACAATTCAAACTGATGAGTGGGCATACTATTTTTTGTTTCTTTTGGTTGATTAATGCCTTCATGTGTAATTTCTAATGTATGTCAAATGTCATATGCAATGTCACACATAAAAATTATATTAAATTCTTCAATACTAAGAACACAAAATAAGATATGCATGGATCTTCTGTTTAAAGATGCTAATTTATTTTTTTTCAATACTCAATTAATTATCTTTCTTAAACAAAATTTCATTTCCTATAAGTTTTAAAGGTAGGGTATTCTTTTTTAAAACAACAAGTCAAATTTCTATTCTTTCACTTCTCAAATAATGTTTCATTCTAGTTTTCTAATACAAATAGTTGTTTTGTCAAAATAAAGAGACCAAGACTAGAAGAGGAAGCAAAATTATACATCATGTGTGCCATATGATCTTTACTCACTAATTCTTTGGAATTAAGATACTATGAGACCTACGATATGATACAAATTGTTAGATTTATATGGCACCTAAGAGGGGGTGAATTAGGTTTTAAGACAGTTTTCTAAAAAAACATAACAATATATGCAAAAGTAAATTCAATGAAAAAATCAAGCAAAATACAATAATATAAGTATGAAAAATAAAGAATAAGAAAGAAGGAGGTACACTAGATTTATTCTAGTTTAGAGTTATCCACTTGTCCTTACGTCTAGTCTCCAACACCATTTATTGAGATTTTGTTCTTATTGAAACTTAATATGAATACGACGTTTCACAATACTATCCTTTTTCACAAGCAAAAGGATAACCTCTCACATAATCCTTTTTCCTATGCTCAAGAATAACCTCTTAATTCTTACAAGAAAAATTTAACAAAGAAATCACTTAACTCAATTTTACTCAGTGTATAAAAGAGGCTAGAAGAATGAATGCACAAAAATAATGCTTAATACCCTCACACAAAACACACCACAAAATAAGAAAGAAATGCTTAATCCTCGGTCAACCTTAACACACTTGATAAAACACTTGTATAACCTTTGTAAAACATTGAAAACTTCAATTTCTCATGTAAATCATTGAAGTAAAATACTATATGAGTATAATATGAATAAAAAAGCATATTTATACTTATTTTTCCAGTTATCTTTCCATTATACAACGACCATCATATCTGTTGTCCAAAGGACAAAAAAGAATTAATTATTTTACTATTGTGTAATCTGTGTAACTGGAATCTTCTTGATATTTCCTTAAAATTTGTTCGAAAGATAGAAATGGTTCGGCCGACCGATAGGTCTTTTCTTAAGTTTAATTCATCAACTTAACTCATTCGGTCGACCAATGCTACACTAGGTAGACCTATTTTAAAACCATTTAAACCATTCGAATAAACCTTAATAAATTCAACATGTTTCACTTACCTTTTAACTTAAGCATTTCATATAACATTAATTATCTTATGCATTCTCAATCCCTAATCCATTAAGATAATCATCAAGAGGAGACAATCAAATTCAACATATAAACCTCTTGATTATATACGTATATGCATATTCTAAAACATGAATGAATGATTAATTATAAATCTCTTAAAAATACCAAATAAAGTTAAATAAAGTTTACACTAAACAAAACATGAGTAAACTTATTCTAAATTAAATTTCTTCTTCAAGCTTTGAATTTTCATAAACTTTGATCTTCCATTTCAAAGTTCTTTGAGTGAACAGTCTTGATCTTTGTCCAACCTATCTGTCAATACAATTAAAAGCAAAAACATTAATAGTAGAGTTTGTTTTGTCATTGCCAAAATAAGGTGGAACCTCCCTTGGTTCAACAGGAAAATATTATTATGAGTTCTTAGGTTAGATTGAGTGAAGGTGTGTGAATGTGTTAAGATTTGTGTCAAAAAGGGGTTAAATTATGTGAATACGTTAGAGTGGTTGAATGTATTAAAGATTCTATGAAAAAGTGTTTGAAAATGTGTTAGGATGTCTTAAAGGTTGAAAAGAAAGTGCTAGTTTAGAAGTTTTAGGGTTATTAGGTTGTGTTTGCGTGTGAAACTAATCTGTACAGGGATTGGT
>JAOXYD010033008.1:0-27728 GCA_028565735.1 Pinacopodium congolense | reverse complement strand
TTTTATTACAAAATAAAATATAGTTAAAATCAAAAGTACTTTTTATTTTTATGTTATCAAACAATCTACTCTATGAAATTCTTTTAAAAAAACTCTTTTTTAAATGACAGTAAAACAGTCAACTGTCTTTTTAAAAAAGCTCTTTTCAAAAAAAGCTCTACAGAAAAAATTTCTACTAATAAAAGCTCTACTGATATAAGCCCATCCAAACATAAGACCCTTATTCTCCAAATAAACTGACGTTGTCAATTATAAAATGGGGAGTTTGGGTTTATGTTGTCTGTGAAAAAAATGAGTAAGTAGTAAATAAGTGAGAAAAACAGAAGTGAGTGTAACCGTGTAAGTATATAATACATCAAAGGTGAAGTATGGGTGTTGTGTGTCTGAGTGAGTGTCGTGAGTAATGAAGTTAGAAAATCATTAATAAGTCTTTAGTTTGTTCACTCTTCACATTAAATCATTTTTAAATTTAATGTAAATTATACTTCCATTGTATTTGTTAAGAGTCCACTTTGACAATTTAGTATCAAAGATTGGTTGGTTTAAGAGTGATATTCGCATTAATTTAGAGTGAAACGATCAAGGATCGTGGTTCACGTGAAAATTGTAAGCAGTCTGGAACTGTGAAGCTTATTGGTTAGGAACCAAAATCAAGTTATAATGGCGGAATTTCAAATTATGAGTGTGATAAAAAAAGATCAATGATCACAATTACAACTCTTAGAAGACAATAATACAGTCGTATTTAGAAGGTTAAGAGTTGTGAGAAATTATTAGTGGAAGTGACACTATAACACCTGAAGATAAGGGAACTAAAGCAACTACAGCTGCATTGCAAAGATGGAAGATGAAGGCTAATAACGCTCTTTACGCTATTAAAATTTCTGTTGAAGATGATATTCTTCAGTATATAAAAGATGCAAGAATACTAAGAGCTGCATGTGATATTCTTGCATCACGTAACTCTAAGAAGAATGAAATGCGGTTACAATATTTGGAAAATGAGTTAATGGTAGCTAAAAAAAATAGTATGTCAATCATTCAATATTTCTCCAAAGTGAAATCTCTTCGTAATGAGATTGCATAATTAGACTTTAAATCTGCGATCAGTGATTCTCGTAAAAGGAGAATAATTATTTATAGGTTGAGACCCAAATATCATGGATTCATTATAGCTATCCAATGATGGCCAACTTAGCCCTATTTAGAAGAGCTCAAAAATTTGTTAGCAAGTCAAGAAACTTTGGCTAAACAAATGGCTGGGGTCTCATTAAAGAGTGATGAAGAGGCACTCTGTAGTGGGAGAGGAAAGAGCCAACCTACGTATTAGAGAGACTTCAAGAATAAGATAAATGGTGAAATAGATCTTATAAAGAAAATCAAAGGAGTCCTAAATTAAGGGGAGCTTCACAAAATCAGTTAAGAAGTTACAACAAGAAAAATGATGGATGCTTTAAGTGTGGAAAGAAGGGTCACTTTACTCGAGACTGTCGCTACAATAAGAAGTTAACTGAAGGTAATGCTGCCACGACGAGTAGTAATAAAGTTGAAGAGACTATTGAAGAAGAATGGATGCTAAAACTTTGTTTGCAGAAGTACAAGAAAAAATTAACGTTGATGGAAAAAAGTATTAGTCCTCTAGATGTGAAGAGGAGAGATGTTCTAACTCGGTGGAAGAAGATACTGACAAAAAGAAACTAATATCACGACAATCCAATAAAATTGATTATAA
Source organism: Pinacopodium congolense (assembly GCA_028565735.1). Lineage (NCBI taxonomy): Eukaryota > Viridiplantae > Streptophyta > Magnoliopsida > Malpighiales > Erythroxylaceae > Pinacopodium > Pinacopodium congolense. Next base: position 25,996 of record JAOXYD010033008.1, on the reverse strand, counting down.
AGAAGATTGGATTGTTGACTTAGGCTATTCTAATCATATGACAGGTAATGAGAAAAATTTAAGACTATCAATCACTCATGTTGGAGAAGCCCTAATAAAACTACGATCTCGCACTAATTCGATATAGTTACAAGATGCTTATCTCATGTCGGGAGTAACTAAAAATTTGCTTTCAGTATCTCAATTGACATCAAAAGGAAATTATGTGGTGTTTGGTCTAGATGATTCTATTTTTATTTGCAATTTAACAAGGACAACTAGCTTTCCTTAATTCAATGTTATTCTTTTTCTCCTTAAATACTAAGGGACCATTTGATATCACTTCTATTTTTTTATTGTTGTTTTGTATTTCTATTTCTTATTTTTGTATTTTTGTTTTTCTTATAAAGAAAAATGAAAACTTTTTTGGATGACATTTGTAATAAAAAATTAAAAATAAAAACATGTTTGGTTGAAATTTATAATAAAAAATTTAATAATAATAACCAAATATGAAATAAATTTAAATTATTGGACCAAAATACTCTTATATACCTTAAAAATACATCATTAGTCAATAGATTGTATTAATTATTTAATGTAATAAAATCTATTTTCAAAACACAGAAAAACATCTTTTTCTTATTTCTATGTTTTTGCTTTTGTTTTTGTTTTTCTGATTTTGAAAACAGAAAACCAAAATAGAATGCAACCAAACATATTTTTTCTTCTGTTTCTCTATTTTTGAAAAAAAAAGAAAAATAAAAAAAATAATTGATAACAAATAAGCCCTAAAGAGTTGTCTTTGCATATACAAGTTATGATCCACATAAGTGTAAATAAATCTAAAACAAACAAAATATAGAAAGTCAATAACATAACTAATAAAAGAAGCTTTTTTTAATCATCTGTTCTTAGATCTCTATTTTAGGTTATGTTTTTTTATATTTTCTTATTACACTTAAATATGATGGCTATAAATACTTATGCTACTTTTAAATTTACTTATGATAAACTAAAAACTAAATTAAATTAAATTATAAAATATATCCATTTATATTAAGCTTACTTTACCTAAAAATTCTTATCATCTTTCAATTTCATCTATAAATTTCCTTATTTATTTTTTTAATTTTATACTACAAAGTCCAATATGTGAAATTGACATATAAAGGATGGAGTAGACCTATGTTGAAAACTTAGGATTAGTAAGGTTTTCAATTTTGATTTTTAAAACATAAAAATTAATGAAAAATACAGAAATCAATGAAAATACACACAATTAGTAAAAATACACAGAAACTTATAAAAATAACTTACATTAATTTTTATATTTAAAAAATAGAAATAAAAAATTAAAATAAAAAGCTGAACCAAACGGATCCTTAAGCATCCAATTTAATAATGCCAAATGTTAATGTTAGCATTTAGTAATCAAGACTTTTTGTGAGTATTATAGATCTCTAATTAGAAGTCTTATGAATTATTAGTATTAGACTTGTTAATTAGAATTCTTATAAGATAGGGTTTCATAATTGTATTTTTTTTGTAGGCTTAATACATGGATTCTTAAACCAATAATTTGAATCACTAGTGATTAGATAGTTTAAAATTTTTGTTGGTTTTTTATACATGAACGAACTATATTTTTGTCTTGCATTAATTTTGGTTTCAATGCTTAACTTCATTTGTTTTTACAATTCAAGTTATGATTTTTTTCCTGTTGTCATCTTTGAGATGTAGAAATCACTTAAAAATCATCCAAAACACTTACGAAGTACCTACAAAAAATCTATAGATCACCTAAAATTGTCTAAAAACATGTAAATCAACCTAATTTGCCTAAAAATAAATCTTACTACCCAAAAAAAACCCCGAAATCATATAGAAACAACTTAGAAAAAGCCTAAAAATTACCTTTTTTTTCTTATTTAAGCTCTCATCACCAATTATTTAGTTCTCTTTTGCTTGTATACAAGGAGTATACTACCTTTGAATTTTTGTTGCCTAAATCAATTTTTTGCATTAATTAAAGTTTTTTACCCAAAGTCTTTAACAAGGTAAATTTTCTTTTGCTTTGAAAACTCATTTAATATTTTTGAAAATTTTTGCAATGTTAAACTCTTATCTATTAATAAAGAATAAACACAATTTTAGAAATTATTGCTATTTTAGATTATTATGTGATTAGTTTAAATTTTTTACATATAATCATATTGAAGTTTGTAAATTTGTACTTATTGCATTGACATATAAATTATAGGTTTTATTATTTAGTGAAAATTTAAGTCAATCTCAGCATGATTCTAAGTAAATTTGAAACTATCACATCTTCTTCACCCAGCTTTAGACCCAATAAATAGACTTGATGATTTTGAACTAACATTGTATGTATTATCTTAAGATTTCAATGAAAGCCTAACGAATATAATTGATTTTAATTATATCAGTGAAGTTAAAATTACATCCTTGTCTTATCTATAAATAACATAAACTCTATATGTGCTTAATTAAATCAATAATTCATCACTTTAGAACATCAAATTAGTTAAAATTTTGATGCATTAAATAAAAGATGTTAATTTTGAAGCATTTAGTAAATGCCAGCTTGGGGAACTAATTAACGAGTCTATTAAGAAATAAATTTTTTCAACATGGGGAGTGAATTCTAGTCTGCTTGTGAGTTCAAATAGATTTGATGACATCTCACACATCTTGTATGAAAATCTTGATTAATTTCAACTTAGGAGGTTTGTAGATTTTACCAACTACAACTTAGGAGGTTTGTAGATGCCAAAAACTATAATTCTAGAGCTAATGATAATAGGGGTAAAGAACAATTTTTTTTTCTTCTGAAAATAGTGATAAGGATCAAGATAGATAAATTAAACCAAGGTAGATAACTTAAACCACCATAAAGAGATATCATAATAAGTTATATTGTCAAAATATGTTACAAACATAACACATTTAAATGCACTACCTATTCGATAAAATCAAGATTTAAAGAGAAATATATCCATAAAATTTCTCCCTTGATATCTTCGAAATAATTAACATCTTGTATAAATGAATATTCTGTTGAATTTGAGACAGGTACATTTAGAAGATCAATTTGTTATATCTACTAATTTTATCAATAGCTTTAGGTGTAATAAAAAGATAGTTAAATTTCATGTTCTAAAGTAACTATAAAATGCCCACGAAAAATCGTTAAACATTAAGAAATTAAATGATGTTCATGCATATGATCATGTAATTCAATCTAAACCATTTTCCCAAACCATGTCATTGGGTAAGAACACGAAATCTCAAGGTAATAGTAAAGAGTCTAGTATTAATAAATCTAATATATTGTTTTCAACATTGAATCTCTAGCAAATAATGTATCTAATGTTTGTTGTAAGTGTCACTGAAAGGGCATACTACATCTTATTATCTTCAACGTGGATTAGTTTTAGAAATTGAGTAAGGATATTTTACAGACTAAGAAAGACTTGATCTAATAGATTATTTTAGTGATGAAGATGATCTTAATGCAGGTTTCAATGATGATTATTGTATTGGTGTAGTTAGATGTATGTGGCATGCTATTGTAGATAATGACAATTGGAAGTGCATTGATACTTTTTACACTTTTATAAGAGTGAAGATGCGAGTTGTAAGCTAGTGATAAATAAAGGTAGTTCAATAAATGTAATTTTTAAAAGTATTGTTAATTTGTTAAAATCATATTTATTTAGTTTAGCATAGGTGAATAAGATCACTTTACATGTCTCACAATGATATCAAGTTTTTGTTCGGATGGAAGATTATAAAAATGACATATATTATGATATGTTGCATGGATGTTACTTACATTCTTTTAGCTCTTCCTTGAATTTATGTCCTTAATGTTGTTAAGTTGAATATAGATAACATTTATCCATTTAATTAGAAGGGAAATAAAATTATTTTAAGAGTTGTTAAATATAAAGAAAATAAGTTTAAACTTAACATTTATCAAAATTTTCAAAATAATTTGCATGAAAGCCTCATAAAAATTTGACACAACATTTCTTTAACTTATGTATAGAGATTAAGAGAACTATTGTATTAAGTAATAAAAGTTTAAACTTACTGTTGATATGTATTATAAGTCCATGAAATTTACTATTGATGATCACATCATCATTCACATTCGTCTTGAAAGGGTTCTAGAATATTTTTCAAAGAAACTTTACGTTAAAAGGTAAATGGAAGCATAAGAGAAAACAATACAAGTTTTATATAAACTTTGATTAACTTTGAAAAGATGATACAAATATATAAAAAACAATTATAAAGTGACTAAAAGGATAACTAATTAATAGCTATAAGTTAGTGATTCTAATTTATCCTAAATAAGAGATATAATGGTATATTACAACTGTATGCTCTTTGATATTTATGAAAGATATTTTAAGAATCTATACAAAGCCAATTTGATTGAGAGGCATAGTTGAATGTAGACTTCCTTCCTAGCTTATTGAATTGAAGATTGAAAAAGCACAAGTACAGTTGAAAAAAGCTATTCCAGGCTATTCAATATCTGGGATTACGTACCAGGACAAAGTAGCTGGTATATTGTAATAGAAGAAGAGCTAGACATGAATCGGAAAGGGTCACCTTCCTTATTAGGAGAAATGGTACGTGCCAAAGCAAAGCTATAACAACTTTTTTTTCTTTCCTTACAACTCTTTACCGAGTGATCCGCAGTAATTTTCTCTTCCTCTCTAACCAGTTGAGCTCAATTGCATCGATCCTCTCTTGTTGAATTTCTTCTTTGTACAGATAGGAATCCCTTCTTTGGATGACATAAACAAAAAAAAATGCATCCTCTTACTAGGTTAGTAGTAGCCCTAGCGTACTAAAAGAACTATAGTTTCATTGAAAAAGAATGAGCTTTTTTCCCTTAACTTTAAGGAAGTCTGCATCATTCATTGCTCTTAAACATCATTCTAATTGTCAAATTTTCAATATGCCCTCTTAAGTTAGAGCATAAAGATTACAAATGTCTAACTTGCTAATTTAAAACTAAAATTGAGGAGTACTAAGAGCTTTAATAAAGATGTCAATAAGCTGAAAATGACAGGAAACATATGATGTGGCAATAGAACCAGACTTAATGCAATCACAAATTAAGTGACATTCAATTTCAATGTGCTTGATGTGCTCATGATAACATGATTAGTAAAAATATATAATGTAACACCATTGTCATAAAGAAGCGTCATAAGGAAAAATGATCAATAGTCAAGTTGAGGAGTAAGGACTGGAGCCAAATTAATTCACAAGCAGTAGTAGCCATGAATAAGTATTTCACTTTAATAAAGGAACATGACACACTAGTTTATTTAGTTTTCCAAGAAATAAGTGAGCAACCAAGAAGAATAAATTAACTAGTAATAGAGTGACTGGTAAGAGGACAATCAGTATAATTAGAATCATAACAAGCATGAAAACATAGATTAGTCGGTGGAGTTAAGAAAATACTTTCTCCTAAAGTAAACTTAAGATAACATAGGATATGAAGAGCTGTTTCCCAATGTCTTTGTCGTGGATGATGCATAAATTATAACAAGATATGAATTAAGTAACAAATATATAGAAGAATGATAGTTAAATAGATCATTCATCTAACTAGAACAAATATATAGAATAATGATAGTTAAATAGATCATTCATCCAACTAGATGATAATAGAAAACGTGATTATCAAGGGGCCACTATCATCAAGTACTAATTTGTGATTTTTATCTATATGAAAGAACCCAAGTTTAGATAATGATGCCAACTTCTTGCAAAAGTTCCAATGTATAATTTCATTATTATAAGACAATACTACCAGGGGAACATGCCATTTCCAATCCAAAGAAGCATTTAAGATGACTCAGATCCTTAATGTGAAATCAAGTATCCAAATAGTGCTTAAGAGTAGAGGTATAAATGGAAGTATTATTTTTCAATGATAACATCATCAACATAGGCAAGCAAAACATTAAAGACGATGCCTTTACGATATAAGAAGACTAACGAATCTACTTGAGATTGGTTAAAACGACAATAAAGCATAGTGGTAGAGAACTTAGCATACCATTGTCAAGAGACCTTTTTCAAACCATAAAGAAATTTGCGAAGGCAACAGATGCGATGATCATGAGGAGGTAATAACTAGGTGGAGGAGTCATATAATTTGAGAACTGAGATAAGAGCCAAGGAAGTTATACACTATGGAGAGTTAGGCTTAAAATCAAGAACTGATAAAGGGATTGGTACAGGTTAGTTAAAAAAGGAAGAGGATGTTACGTGGAAGTGAAAGAGATGTTCATAGAATACCAAGTTTTAGGAAATAAAGCATTTATGGGTGGTCAAATCATATACCTTATATTCTTTTTTACCATGAGAATAGCTAATAAATATACAAGTAGTGGTATGTTCTTGAAATTTATCTCTAAAATAAGGTATAACAAAAGCATAACAAAGAAACCTAAACATATGAAGATGGGAATAATTTAGTTTCTTAGAAAATAAGATTACATGAGGCTTTTATGAGATAAGGGTAAGGTGGGCGTATAATTAATCAAATAAGCAGTAGTTAAAATATATTCTCCCTAAAATTTTATTAGGTAGAAATACAAGAAAATTAGATTAAGATTCCATTTTGTTAATAAAATGATTAAAAATTATGGTATGCAAATTCAATACTTTTATCACTATGAATTTGTTTAACTGCAATACTAAATTATATATGGATCACAGCTAGGAATGAAAGTCAAATTATATACACTTCTAATTTGGTTTTAATAATATAAACACAAGTCATTCGAGAATAGTAATATGTTATGCTTAAAAAATAATGAGCACCAAATAAAAATATAATATAATAAGATTCCTAAATATTATAATGTATTAACCCTAAGTATGTGCAAGTTTTAATTAAACTAATAAGAAAAGATTAACGAGTTTGTTTTTCTTAACAATAGGAATCACAACATTTATTAAAGGAATTACCCAAAATGAAGAACCTAAATTAAGAAGTGATAGTTTGTCAAAGCATAAATATCTAAGATTGTTAATGCCACCGAAGGGAGTTGGAATTACGTACTAGTTGTAACCATATAGATTTTGAGTGCATGAAATAATATGATCCATCTCATAATTCACCTATTTCATTCAACTTCCTCATGGATAACTCCCATAAAATGTAAAAGGTAAGCAAAAAGAGAGCAACAAAATTTAAGGCATTGACTAGTTTAATAATGGAAATGAGATTACATGTAAAAGAGTGTTTATAAAGAACAATATTCAAGGTAACTCTAGGTATAAGAGAAACATTTCTATAAGATTTGACTTAAACATGCAATTCACCAAGAATTTTAATTATTGAAAATTGAGATAAACATTTGTGACATGGAAAGAGATTCTCATGGCAAGTCATATGGTTAAAAGCTCATGAATCCAAAACTCATTCAATTTTATCATCAAATAGAGAACTCGTCTTACCTGTGAAGTTGACCATGGACTCAGGGGTCTTTTTAAGATTAAGTAAAGATCCAAGTTGAGTGTATTACTTGTTAACGCACTAACTGGAATGTTATCACCACCTGCAATGGACTCTACATACTGTAAGTTCCTTTTTATTTTACCTTATTAGACTTCTTCTTTTTATCCAACCATTCTAGGTAAAACATTTAGTTCAAAGTAGGCATCTTTAGTATGCCTAATCTTTTTACAATATTCACAAAATAATTTAGAGAGATCATAATTGTCTATAAGCTTATGGTTGTTATTGATTTTATTGGCACTACCAGTATTATGATTGAGGAAAGTTATTGCCTTAACAATAGTAGATCGAGAAATTGTCACCAAATATTGCCGTTCCTCTTGAACGACAATTACATAAAGCCCAGAATAGTGAAGGTAGTGGATTCATTTTTAGCACATAAGAACAAATTATATTATACTTTTCATTCAAATCATTAGAAGTTAATACACCTTTAAGGTCTACAATTAGTATCAAAACTTAGGTCTCACATTTGTATTAGTTTTTAGCAAAAGTGTGTGTAAGCATCCATTATGGCACATGTGCCAGGTTCATCTAATCATGAGAGTCAAAATATTAGTAGAACACCTTACTTTTATGGGAATGATTACTTGTATCGGAAAATTAGGATGAAGTTTTTCCTTCAAGTCAAAAATGCTAAATTATAAGATATAGTGAGTGAAGAGCCGTACATTCTTACGAAGATAAAAAATGTTCAAAATTTTCTTAAACTGAAACATGAGTGAAATATAAAATATGAAAGACAAGTTTCATTAAACTATAGAGTCATTCATATTTTTTTGTGTGCACTAAGTAGAAATGAATTTAACAGAGTGTCCATGTGTGAAACGGTTAAAGACATTTGGTAAACATTAGTAGTCATTAATGAAGAAACCAATCAGGTAAAAGAAAGTAAGATGTATTTGCTCATTCATCAATATGAACTATTTTCAATGCATCATGATGAAACTATCTCTTCTATATATGTTAGATTCATTGACATCATAAATGCATTAAAGGGTTTAGGAAGATCATATTCAAATGTTGAACTCGTTAGATAGATTTTGAGGTCTTTACCAAAAGGATGGGAGGAAAAGGTAACCACCATCCAAGAGATTAAAGACCTTAATGTTTTACCTTTGGATGAATTATTAGGTTCATTACTTGCTTATGAGATGATGATGAAGGAGTCAAAAGTTAAAGAAGAGGAAGCTTTGTCAAGTAGAAAGAATTTGGCATTTAAAGCCAAGAAAGTGGACTCAAGTGAAGAAGAAAGCCTTTCAGAAGATAGTGAGGATGACATAACACTTCTCACTATAAAGTTCAACAAATTCTTTAAGAAGAAGACAAACTTAAAGAAAAGAAAGTAAGGTAAGTATGATTAAAAGAGAAAATCCACTAATGTTTTTTATTTTGAATGTAGGAAACCAAGTTACTTAAAGAACCATTGTCCACTCCTTAAGGAGGATGGGAATGATGAAAGAAGTAGCAAGAAGGAAAGAAGGGAGAAGAAGGACAAGAAGGGAAAGAAAGCCTTAAAGGCCCTGTGGGAGACCGAAAGTGAAGAGGAAAGTGAAAAATCTAAAAATAAAAGCACAAAGTTTTGTCTTATGGCCTTTGATGATGAGGTACCATCTTCTTCCCATTCTAATGATGATGAGAATGAAAGTATTATTGTTGATGTTGGGTTGAGTTATGAGGAATTGGTTAAAATCTTAAAGCATGCTACCTTGAAAAGGAGGAAATTATCCTATAAATATAAATAATGTATGAAATCGATGAATGACTTTATAATAGAAAATGAGAAGTTGAAATATGAATTGTATGACATGCTAGAATCCAAAAATAAATGCATGATAGAAATTGATAGATTAAAGCACGAAATGAATGCTATGTTAGATTCTAAGAGTGTGGATGTTGGTGTGTATGACAATGAGTATAAATTGATGCATGAAAATGAAAATTTAAAGAAGGAAGTGGATGCGCTCAAATGATCACTGTCTAAATTTATAAAGGACAAAGAAAAGTTAGATTGCATGTTAGGAAGTCAAAAGAATTCAAATGATAAATATAGGTTAGACTTTACTCAAGGAAATGAAGCTCCTAATGTCAAAACTATTTTTGTAAAAGGAAAAATTTTAGATGAAGAGCATGTTCATAGGTCATTTTTGACAATGGTGAATCATCTTTTAGAACTCAATTTAGGAACATTCATCCTGCTTTCATGTATACTTTAAAATCTACTTCTAGGAGAGATGCGCATACTCCCATTAAGAGACATAGTTTCTTTACAAATGTAAAATTATTACATCATGCATATAGGTCATAATCTATGCATATTTGGCCTACACATTCATATGCATATCATATACATGCTCATGCATCAATAAATGATTCTTACACATATCTTAGGCCAAGAGTTCAATAAAGAAGAAACTTTGGGTATGATGCATCAAGATTTGCATATATAAACAACTTTAGACCAAACATGCATTCTCATAAAATTACATATGTTTGTGACCATTGTGGTAAACTTGGTCACTTGAAAAGATTTTTTTTTCATAAACTATCTAGAACTTATAGTTTGCCAAAGAATTTAGGAACTAAAAAGGTATCTAACCTTCAAGGACCCAAATTAATGTGGGTACATAAAATGAAATGATTTTCTTTGTTTTGTAGTATTTTAAGAGGAGCACTTAATATGTTGATAGTGGATATTTTAGGCATATGACAGGAGATGATTCTCAGTTTATTTCCTTGAAAGACAAAGATGGTGGCTATGTCACTTATAGAGAAAGTGTCAAGGGTAAGATAATTGGCATTGGTAAGATCGATAAGAATAATGATACCATTGATAAAATACTTTTGGTAGAAAGTTTAAAGCATAACTTGTTAAGTGTGAATCAATTATATGATAAAGGTTTCAAAGTCTCATTTGAAGGTAAATCTTGCATAGTTTCTAAAGTAATTGATAATTACATTATTTTTGTTAGTAAGAGAGTGGTAAATATCTATACTATCGATTTGAATGATCTTTCTAACCAAAATATTGAGTGTTTGATTTCCATGAATGAGAATGCTTAGATGTGACATAGAAGATTAGTTCATGCTAGCATGGAACATATTTTAAATCTTTATAATAAGGAGCTAGTTAATGGTTTACCAAAAATGAAGTATGAAAAAGACAAGATTTACGATGCATGTCAAATGGGCAAGCAAACTAAGGCTTCATTTAAGAAGAAAAATGTGGTAACAACTTCTAAACCTTTAGAACTATTGCATATAGTCTTGTTTAGATCGTCTATAATTGTAAGTTCAGGTGAAAAACTGTATGCATATGTGATTATTGATGATTATAATAGATTCACATTAGTAATGTTCCTTACCAATAAGGATAAATGTTCTAAATCTTTTATTAAATTTGCAGAAAAGTTTAATTGGAAAAGGTTACATGATTAATTCAATTAGAATTAATCATAGTATAAAATTTTAAAATGAATTGTTTAATTCATATTGTGAAGAAAATGACATTTCTTATAACTTTTCATCTATTAGATTTCCTCAACAAAATGGAGTTCTTAAAAGGAAAAATAAGACTTTACAAGAAATGGCTAGAACTATGTTGAATAAATATTGTGTTCCCAACTATTTTTTTGCGTAAGCCATTGCATGTGCATGCTATATATCCAACAAGATCTATGTAAGGCCTTATATAGATAAAACTTCCTATGAACTTTGGTATGGGAAGAAACTAAAGGGGAATTATTTTAAAGTGTTTGGTTGTAAGTGCTTTATTTTGAATACTAGATATAACTTGGGTAAGTTTGATGCTAAATTAAAAGAAGGTGTATTTGTTGGTTATTCTTTTACTAGTAGAGTTTATAGGGTGTTTAACAAAAGGACTATGATTATTGAAGAGACAATAAATGTTGTATTTGATGAATCTAATCCTTTTTATGTCCAGAAGAGAATTGATGATGATGATGTAGATTTAAGCAAGGATATGGAGATATTAGGGTTGGAAGAGCTTAAAGAAGACACCTTAGATATCCAACTATTACCATGTGAGCCTAACCAAGTGAGGTTAGGAGAGATGGGAGCTTACCTAGAAAATAGAGATTTAAGAAAGACCATCCCTCCAACCAAATCATAGGTGAATTAGAAAGAGGAGTAGCAACTGGATCAACCCTTAGAGATTTATCTCATTTGGCATTTATTTCCAATATAAAGCCTAAAACCATAGATGAAGCATTAGGTGATGAGAGTTAGACTTTAATCATAAATGAAGAGTTGAACCAGTTTAAAATAAGGTGTGGACCTTAGTACCTAGGCCTACTAATCATCAAATTATTGGTACTATGTGGGTTTTTAGGAATAAGTTTAATGAAGATGGAAATATTGTGAGAAACAAAGTTAGATTGGTAATAAAAGGATATAACCAAGAAAAATGGATTGATTATGAGGAGACTTTTACACTCGTAGTAAGATTAGAAGCTATGAGACTTTTGCTTAGTTTTGCTTCTTATATAGGCCTTAAACTTTATCAAATGGATGTTAAAAGTGCTTTTTTAAATGGTTTTATTCAAGAGGAGGTATATGTATAACAACCTTCTGGTTTTAAAAATCATGATGCACCTGAGTACGTTTACAAACTTGCTAAAGCTCTGTATAGTTTAAAAAAAGCTCCTAGAGTTTGGTATGATATATTAAGTTCTTTTTTTTTTCAAAATGGTATTGTCAAAGGAAAAGTTAATACTAATTTGTTTATAAAGAAAGAAAAGAATGATTTATTGATTGTTAAAATATATGTGGATGATATTATATTTGGTGCTACTAATAATATTTTATGTCAAGAGTTTGCGAAGTGTATAAGCAGGAAATTCGAGATGAGCATGATGGGTGAGCTAAATTTATTTCTCGGGCTCTAAATCAAACAATTGAAGGATGACATCTTCATTAACAAAAAAAAAAGTACATAAAAGAGCTACTCAAGCGATTTAGAATGATTCAAACAAAACCATTAGGTACACCAATGACTGTCACTATAAAGTTAGACAAAGATGAAGAGGGTAAGTCAATAGATGTCAAGCAATATCAATATATGATTAGTAGTTTATTATATTTGACTATTAGTAGACCTGATATCATGTTTAGTGTATGCTTGTGTGCAATATTTCAATCTAGTCCTAGAGAGTCTCATTTATTGGCTGTTAAGAGAATCTTGAGACATTTAGCCAGTTCATCATCTTTAGGTTTGTGGTATCCTAGAAATGCATTATTTGAGCTAGTTGGTTATTCAGATGAAGATTATGCCAATAGTTTACTAGATGGAAAGGGTACATCTGACACTTGTCAATTTCTAGATCATTCATTTGTTTTATAATTTAGAGAAAAGCAAAATTCAGTGGCTTTATCTATAGCCAAAGTGGAGTATGTAGTGGTTGTTAGTTATTGTGCACAAATTCTTTGGATTAGGTAACAACTTAGAGACTATGCTATGAAAATAACAAAGATACCCATTAGGTGCGATAACACTAGTACCATTTACCTAACTAAAAATCCAATTTAACATGTACGAACTAAACATATCGAGAAAAGACATCACTTTATAAGAGATCATATGTATAATAGTGATATTGAATTAGAATTTGTTAATACATACCACCAATTGGCCAATATATTTACTAAACTAATGAGTGAGGATAGATTTTGCATGATAAAGAGAGAATTAGGCATGCTTGATGGTGCATCTCTTTGACTATTATATGTTTATGAAAGCCTTGCTCCTCTTAATTAGTGTTCTTATGTATGTTTTTAGTTCATTTTTTTGTTATAAAAAAAGAGAGAGATATATGTGATATCGTTCTTATGCTTAAAAGTGTATATGATTTATGGATTGCATATATTGATGGGGAGCTTTAAAAAGATGATGCATGAACTAATGGGGAGCATAAGTTAATTTTGGCATGATTGAAGATATATGTTATGAATTTATCATCTTGAAATGTGCTTTGTTCCTTCTTTGATATCACATGTTTGATTATCATAAAAAGGGAGAGATTATTAAACTAAGGGAGGTTCTAATCTTAATTTTGATGACAAAAAAAGATAATTATTACTAATGATTTGAGTTTGCATTATAAAATTCAAATATATGTTTATTTCAAGATGATTCCATGTGAAAAACTTAAAGTTAAAAGAAGAATAATAGATATAGAAGCTACAAAATCTTAGTTATGGTGTCTTGCATACAATTGTAAATTTCACTTATTGTCCAATTAATCTAGACACTCAAATTTTATCATGCATTACATATAGTTTCACATAAAGTTTTATATCATAGTAAATTCACTATTTTGAAGTTATTATATCATGTTGATTTGTTTTATAATATCAAATTATATCTTAAAACTTATTTGAAGTCTTATTCTATATTAGGATAATGTTTGGAATGTTTTAGAAATGACTTAAGTCATAGGTTTGCATTTTTAGAGTAAAATAGTGGTTTGTAGAGAGCACAATGGCACCGTTTAACTCCACTCACTCATCGTTTAACTCCCTGTCTAACGGCTCTTTATCTCTTTTCTTGGAATTAATTTCGTTTTACTCCTAGCACCCACTGTTTAACTCCCTATCCAACAACTCTTTATTTCCTTTCTTAGAATTAATTTGTGATTTGTGTCTAAACAGTTAGGGTTAATAAAAGATGAGTTGTAGAACTATCCCTAACATATTGCTCAGCCTCCCTACACTCTAAACACACGTTTTTAAGCTCCCTAATCATAATTGAAAGATCAATCTTCTTCAACTCCTCCACGCTATCTCTCTACAACACTGGTTTGGTTTACTCTTATTCCTATCTACACTAATCTATTTATGTAAGTGTGAAATTGTTGTTTTAGGTCAGAACAAGTGTTTAAGATTTTGATAGATCATAGTTTCGATTTTTAGGGTGATTTTTTTTATAGATTAGGGCTTAAACTATCAAATACATAAAAAAATGTTTTGGTTTGTCTTTGATATTGTTTCTAGATATATTAAACTATTTCTAAAATTCTTAAATCATTGTTTTCTGTTTACTTAAGGTTCTTAAAGGTTGTTTAATTTTTATTTCAAATTTTTAGAAGAATATTTCATAGGTTTTGAGTATGTTCTTCTTAGATACACTAAGACTATCCATATTTGTTTGTTCCTATTTTGAACGTGGTTCTTGATTATTTAATCTATTCCTAAAATCGTGAAACAATTATTTTATGTTCACTTAAGTATTCTAGAGTGTGTTTAATATTTTTTTTCAAATTGTTGGAAGTTCTATTCAATTGTTTTAAAATTGTTTTTCTAGATACACCTAAACTATTTCTATTTTTGTGTTCATGTGCTAACTTCGTATTTTGATTATCAAAGTCAATTTTTGGTATGCAAACTTATTGTAACTAATATACTCATGGAGCCATATTTCTTGGTTGGAAAAGAATTAATAAAAAAAAGAAAAAAATCACAATTGATCATTATTTATCAATATGTATGGTCTTGAACCCTCAATAATGATTTTTCTTACCTTTACACTTTGTAGAGATATAATGTCCCATTATTGGATTCCATTTTCTAGTATAGGGATCTTAATATTATCTAGGTATTTTTAGTTTGATTTTTAGGCACTTATATCTTTTGTGTATGGTCTAAGTTTTAAGATTGCTTTAAACTGTTTAGATTTAGTACACTTGCTTTCATTATTATATTTGAGCATTTAAATCTGAATTTTTTGATTCCAAATCATTATTTTCTATTTATTTAAGTCTTAGGAGCATCATTGACTATTTAAATGAATTTTAAGAGGCCTATTTGATTGTCTGGAAGTATTTGTTTTCATATTCATCAAATCTGTCCAGGTTTGGTTTATGTGAATTTTCAAATAGTAATTTATCCATCATTCACGTTTTTAGTGCATCAAATCTATCATATTAATTTTGTTTAAACCTTCATTAGTGTCATTGATCATTCATATCATTTGTAAAAGCAATAGAGCCCTTAGTTTGATTGTGATTTAAGTGAAACACATCCATAAGTATTCTTAGTTACTTGAAAAGAGGTTATTTGGATTGTTGGGTTGGTTAAGTGTGTCAAGGCTCCTCTTTGCCATATAAAGATTAGTCATAAGGTCTCTCTTCACCTTAAACAAGAAGATTAGTTATTGTAAAGGCTCCTCTTTGCCTTAAAAGATTTGGATTGCAAAGGCTTGTCTTTACCTAGAAAAAGATTTGTCTTATAAGGGTTTCTCTTCACCATAGAATAAGATTGTATTTATTTTTTAGTTATTAATAAGAACAATATCCAATAAGTAGTTGGAGATGATTTATAGCCTATCTGTGGGGTAGGTGAATTTCTTTAAAAATTTGTGTCTCTCTCTTCCCTTCCTTCTTTACTTATTCCTTGTTTTGTGTTTTGATTATCAAGCTATCTGTTATCAATTTGGCATTCACTTTTGCTCATTAGATTAAATTGTCTTTACTGATTAGTTTAATTTGTTAAGAAAGTTTTTATTACTTAATTCATCTCTCTCTTGGATTTTTTAATGACATGAATATTAGCTATATTTTCAATATACAAAATTTGATATCTTATATATACACTTTACCTTCTAACTACATGTGAACTTGATAAAGTACTCCTTTAGTGCCTTGTTCCTTGTACCCTAAGGAAGTGATTGAAACATCTACCATGATGAGTTTGTGATTCCAAAAGAAGGTGATTTTTGTTAATTTCTTCTTAATTAGTGAGATTGTCCTAATTATGGTGTTGCTTAGGTTAAAGAGGAAGAACTTTACTATTTAAATTCCTCTTTATTAGACCTGTATCTTTTATCTCACTTTTCAAAATTGAATTCTTTTTAATCTGAAGCAAATGATGGAGGATGAGTAAGTCCACATCGAACCCTAAAGTTCAATAGCACTCATCGTTTTTATTAACATTTGGTTACTAATATTTTTATATTAATATTATAAGCATATTTTAAATTATTATTTAAAGTCTTATGAGTTATTAGTCATTCATTTATTAGTTAAAATTTTTATGAATCAAAGTTTACTAGTTTTATTTGATATTTAATAGGTTTTATGAATTAAACTTTTTATCCAACTTTTATTTATACCTTAAATGATGAGTAGTTAAATCATCTTAAATTTTTATTTTTTATTTATCTTTTGTATGTGGTTTAAATTTTTTTAATCCTTCATTATTTACAAATGAAAAGAGTCTCATTACACGGTATATCAATCTTCAATCTCATTAGTAAGAGTTTGATTCCCTAGAGAGAGGGGATGATTTCAGTTTCCAATAGAATTCACTAATTCTTGAAGGTTTTAAAGGATTTAAAATTTTGATTACAAGTAAAGGAAAGTGCATATTCCATTTTATCAAATAAAATATTTAAATTTGAAACATATTTTAATCATGCATTTTGTTTTAAAAGATGTCTTTTAAGTTGAAAATTAGAACAAAATGATAGGTCCTAATCAAAGCTTTTAGTAAGAGCTTAAGGAGAGATAGAGTTCTGCTTAGGGTAAGAAATACCACAGAGTTTGTTTTGGAATTATACCTACCATCTTATTACTTTCAAATAGTTTAAATTTAAAGGAAATAGTAATAATATTCCTAATAACGTGGACCGTAATGACTAGTTGCCAAAAAATAGCAACAATTATTGAATTTAAATAACAAATACATTATTTGGACTAATGTTCTCTTTAAGACCAAGTCTTCATACTGATTTAAGAGAAATATCATGATTCCTTTTTAGTGGCTTAAAAGATCTCCTAAGCTTATCATTACCCTCCTCTTTTAAACCAACTTATCCCTAAGGTCTAGATTGATGAATCTGGCATGTAACTCTTATGTATTTTCCCAAGTGGTATCATCCTTTGACAAATTCTCCCACTAAGCCAAACTTCCTTCAATGAAATTGAGCCTTACTTGACCCACTGAGTATCCAAAATAAGTTTAAGTTTTATGATGATATCAACCATCATTAGTAGTAAATGGCAGTCCATACTAATTGCAATATGCTCTTATACTTGACGTTTGAGCATTGAAGCATGGAAGCTAGGATAAATTTGCGACCCCTTTAAAAGAGCTAATTTATAGGCAACCTTATTGATTTTATCTTCTATATAATAAGATTTATGAAATCGAGTAGCCATCCATTAAAATGCTCATTGGTAATCAAACTGTTTCCAATATGGTTGTAACTTCAAGAATATATAATCACCAACTTCAATTTCAACTTTTCTTCTCTTGGATTTAACTACTAATTACATATCGTTAGTTGTGACACTTAAATTACATTTGAGTTGCTATAGAATAGCATCACGAGACATCAAGTCTTGATCAACTTCATTAACAAGGGAGGTTCTTACTTGGTAATGATGAATCCTAGGTGGAAGTCTTCCATAAAGAGCTTGAAAAGGTTTCTTGCCAATTGAGTTATGGTATGTTATGTTACACTAGAATTATGCCAAAAGTAGGAAGGAGCTCCACTTATGTGATTATTGGGAAACAAAGCATCCCAGGTACTACTCCAAGCATCAATTGACGACTTTTGATTGTTCATCGATCTATGGAAGCTAGGAAGAACAAGTGTGACTTGATACCAAACATTTCAAAGAATTCTCTCCAAAATAAGCTAATAAAAATATAATCACAATCATTGATGTTAGGCTATGACAGCCCATGAAGTTTGAAAAATGTCATCTATGAATTTCTCAGCCACTATCATTACAGTATATGGATGTGATAGGGCTAGAAAATGGGTTGACTTAGTTAGTCGATAAACTGCTACCAAAATTATGCTCTTACTATTGGACTTGTGTAATCCTCTAACAAAATCCATGATTTTGCACTAGATAAGGAATTGATAATGGTTAAAGAAGACCAGTTGGAGACTATTTGTCATTATTGTTCTTTTGGCAAACATTATAGCAAGCAATATACTGTTGAATAGTCTTATGCATCAAAGGACAATAAAATTATTGCCACTGTTTGTAAATCCTTAAAGCATCTGAATGTCCTCCGCATAGAGAATCATGAAACTTTTATAATAACTGGTTTACAAGAGTGGAAATAAGAGGAACCTTCACTTGATTTTTATAATAATCCATTCTATTTTTCCAATTAGAGGGAGCACTAGGCTTTGAAATTGCCATTTCAATTATGCTAATCATATAATGATGAGTTGTAGTTTCCTTTTTTTTACTGAATCCCACAAGTTTGTCTAAGGAACAAAAAGAGTGTGAAGGTTAGGACTCCCAAGCATTATAAATAATGCATCGGTAACTGAATTCTCCTTTTTTGGTCAATACAAGGTTTCATAATGATATCTTAATAACTTTGACACCTATCTATGCTTTGTTGTGTCAATGAATTACTCCATCAAGTGCTTGAGTTTATGGTGGTCAATTTGAATAAATAATTTTCTTCCCATCAGATATAGATGCCATGTTTTAATAGCTTGAATAATGGTAAGCATTTCCTTAATATAAATTGATCGTGTTTGCTTTGATTGTCCCAAGATATGAGTTAGTAATGCAATTGGCTTTCCTTGTTGAGTTCATGCAACACTATCCTTTTATAGAAGTGTCTAACTCGATGGTGAATGGCTTGTTGAAATTTGGTAAAGCGAGTGTTGGTTTAGACATTATATCTTGTTTTAAGGCTATAAATGCATTCTTCGTAGAGTTTATTCATTGAAGCTACCCCTTTTTTAAGAGATTGGTAAGTAGGCAAGCTATAGTGCCATAGTTATGGAAAATTTTTCTATACTAATCTGTAAAACCTAAAAAACCACATAATTCAATGACGTGAGTAAGTTGAAGCCAGTCAAGTATAGCCTTAACCTTTATTTGGTCCATTATAACCCCTTAAGAAGACATTATATGACCCAAGTACTCAATCTCTTATTAATTGAAAGCACACTTTTTAAGCTTGATGAAAAATTTATGATGCCTTAATATTTAAAAACCTTTCTTATATGTTTAAGACGCCTGGTCCAATTGAGGTTGTAGATGAGAATGTCATTAAAGAATATTATCATGAATTTTCTCATATAAAGATAGAAAATAGAGTTCACGATAGCTTAAAAGGTGGATGGGGTAATAGATATAAGTCGAATGGAATAATAAGGTATTATTAATGACCATTACGTATATAGAAAGTTGTTTTATGAATATCAAAAGGAAGGACACATACCTGACTGAAACCAGATTATAAATAGAGTTTAGTAAAGTAACATGCATTGTGTAACTTATCAAGCATATCATCAGAGACTTTTTTGGAAGTACAAATCGCTACGCTTCGTTTGTTTCCATATGATAATTTATTGTGCTCCCTGCGATTAATAACAAGAGAGTGAAGAACGAATGATCCTCCAAAAGAGTGATTGAGTCTGACTTAAGTGAGTGATTTAAAGCCGTGGCAAGAGAGCGAGTTGAACTCGTTACCCAACTTGAACTACTTCTTTTGCCTTTCGACTCTACCAGTTTCTTCTTGTGCTTACTATTATAGAAAAAGGTGAGGTTTAATCTTTCAATTTAAGCACCGAGAATCTTTCTTAATAAAATAAGAGGCTCTTATTATTAGCCTCGTTGTGTCTGTCGATCCTACCTTCTTATAAGTTCGAGTAGATTCCTACTACTAGGAAACTTGTCCTTAATGGTTACATCATTTAAAGCCGTGTAATCAATACAAAAATGTCAAGTACTATCTTCCTTTTTAACCATCAAGAAGAGTGAGGAGAATGGACTTGTGCTATTTATAATTAGTCCTTAAAATTTCATACACTTATTTTTATATTTCGGCTTTTTGAAAGTAGGCATACTTATTAGGATGAACGGTCATTGGCTAGACTCCTTCTTTGAGGTTAAAGTGGTCTTTAATTTTGTCACGACCCGAAATGGGCACATGACTGACACATGAGACCTGAGGCTCACAACTCCAAATCACACATAAGCCTACTACTAGCAACAACATAAATTCAAAATAGAAAGCCCATATGATATATATCTTACAACTTAAGAAATCCTATCACTGAAAATGCTACAACATAAGATAAATGAATATAAGGAAAGAACATTCATAAAAGTAGGTAGGTCGTAGTGGATACGCTACAAGAATCATTGCTGTGAAGTCAGTGGTAACTGACCTAAAAAATAAAGTTGAGAGGAGTCAGACCTCGTTGAGTAAGCTCACATCGTCTTACGATACCCAATGCTATGCACACCATTATACATGAATAAAAAAATGCACACACATCATACTATACATCTAATCACATCATTAATACGAATTCCTAATATCTAAGGGTAAGCCTTTACAACACTAAACCTCGAACGGCTGCGGGGAGCTAAGAATCACTAACAACCTAACCATGTTCCTATACTCATAAAGCCATAAGATTTTCTCATTCAAAAGGGGCTGTGGGGAACCAAGCATCACTAATAAACCAGCCATCACTCAAAGCATCTAAAGTCATAAGCATCACAAATAAGGGTCCGATCGGGAGCCAAGTATCAACTAAGATTGGTTTATAATATAACCCAATACTATAAACAAGTAACTCTCCTAGTCATAATCAGTGCGCATCTTGTCCTAATGCATACCTATCAGGTGGCACGTCCTACAAATCTCTCCTTCCCACAGTTACAATCACAATTACAATCATTATCAAGCATATCACGCATAATCATATATTAATCATGCAAATTACTAAACATATATTTAATTATGAAATGAATGTCATGCATGTATATAGTACTCGAACCCAATGTATGCACTCAGTTATTTTGATAATAAGTATTTGTATATATATCACGGATACATAATACGATATATGCGTATTCATCATAAAGTATACATGTATACGAATATGAGTATGTGTTTATCTAACTCAGTGTCGAACTTATTCGCTCGTTGGTACACCTACAGTAACCGTAAGTCGATATGAACTTACTTGGTAAGTACTGTCGTTTGGTGGAGCCTTATAATACCAGTCCTATTCCTAAATAGAATGAAAAGTATCTCAATTAGTGTTAATAGGAGTTATTGGACTTAAATAAAAACTAAGGTAGCACTCGGATTGATAAAGTAATCCAATTATGCGATTTAGATATTATTCATATTCTCGCTTAAACTTTTCATGATTTTTAATTAGCAAATCGTTGCGAATCTCAATATATTTCTTTAGATAAAAATGATCAGTATAAATTTTAGAAATTTTAGGAATTTTTTTCACATAATAACCAAAATAATCGTCGGAACAGTACTTCTGGCAGCCGGAATATTCCACCAGTGACTGGAATATTCCCTCCGGTCACTAGAAAACGTTATATCTTAGTATTCAATGATTTTTATACCAAATTAAAGCTCTTTATTAGTTGAACAACTTTGTCCAAAGCAACATACATAGATTTTCAACAGATTTTAACAAATTAAAGAAAAATAGTTCGAACCCTAACCTCCCTTTTTCTGTCATTCAACGGCAATTCGGGTAGTAGCCAGTGACGAGACTAGAAGGCTTTTGCTCCTAACGTTGAGACAAGTTGATTGGTAGTGGTGGTGACCAAAAAAACCACCAAAAGTGACGGATCAATGATTGACGTTATTTACCAACTCTTCTCCTCGATTTCTGCAATGATGGAGGTCGAAATAGGTATGGTTGTAATGGGCTCGTCGGGATGAAGAGATTGATATATAACACTTAACAGTTTGAGACACTGACGGTGAAGAATGAGTGAAAATAGGGGATGTATAAATAGTAACTCTTAAGGGGTTAAAATGAAAATAAGGGAAAGTATGGGAAGAAAAGTAGAAGAGTTGTTATATATATATGTTATATGAGTGTTACATTCTCTCCTCACGAAAAATTCATCCTCGAATTTTTGGAATAAAGTTTATTGAGGAAACAAATATAGATACATTTCTCTCATCTCTCGCTCTATCTCCTAGGTAGCTTCTTCAATGCGACCATTCCTCCACATCACTTTAACCATAGGACTTTATTTTGATCAAAACTATTGTACCTGTGAATCCACGATAGATGAAGGCTCCTCTTCATAAGTCAGTTTATCGCTCACTTCTATGCTTTGCGATTGGAGTACATGAGAAGGATCTAAAATATACTTGTGAAGCATAGAAATGTGGAATACTGGGTCAAATTGAGCTATATCTGGGGGCAATGCCAATCAATATGCCACATTTCCAACCCTCTCAGTTATATTATATGGTCCAATATATCTTAGAGACAATTTTCCTCTCCTTTCAAATCTCATCACACCCTTAATCGGAGATATTTTTAGGAATACAAAATCTCCGACTTGAACTCAACTTCCTTTCACTTTGAATCAACGTAATTCTTTTGCCTATGGATAGTCATCTTTAGCCGCTGCTTGATTAATGGAATCTTCTCTGACTTGATCCTGATTAATTTTGGGGCCTCCAATTGCCTCTCACCTACCTCTTCCCAACACATCGATGACCTGCATTTCTGTCCATATAGTACCTCATATAGAGCCATCCCAATGCTACTATAGTAGTTATTATTATAAGTAAATTTAATTTAAGGCAAGTGTCGATCCTAATAAACCCCAAAATCCATCAGACACATTCTTAGCATATCTTCTAATGTTTGAATTATCCTCTCGGACTGTCCATCAGTCTGAGGATGAAATGTAGTGCTAAAATCTAATACTGTGTCTAATACCTCCTGTAATTTCCTCTAGAACCAAGATGTGAACTATTATCCTCGGTCTGAAACTATCGATACAGGTACTCCATAGAGGTACACTATCTGATCAATGTATACTTAAGCGATCTTGGATACCGAATAAGTATTCTTTACAGGCAGAAAATGTGCTAATTTTGTTAATCTATCTACGATCACCCAAATTGAATTACATCGAGTTCTTGTATAAGGTAAACCAACCACAAAATCCATCGTAATTCTCTCCCATTTCCATTCAAGAATTGGCAGTGGTTGTAACTTACCTGAGGGTTTATAATGCTCAACTTTTACTTGTTGATACGTCAAGCATTTAGAGACATATTCAACCACTTCTTCATACCATCCCACCAATATGTATCTCAAATATTATGGTAGATTTTGGTGGAACCTGGATGCACATTATATGTTGTATGGTGCACTTCCTCTAAAATCTCCTCTTTCAGGTTGTTTATATCTAGAACACACAGTCTCCCATTCATTCTAAGGATATCTTCTCCATCGATTTTAAAATCTGAATGTCGTCCTTCTTGAACGTTAGAGATAAGCTTTTGAAATTTAGGATCCTAACCTTGAGCGATCATAATTCTTTCTAATAATACTGATCGCACCCTAATACTAGCCAGTAATATTTTTGCATCTAAAATTTGAAATTGAGCACCTTGATCCATCAAATCATGCAACTCCTTGGTCAAAGCTCTCCTCTCTACCACAATATGCCCTAAACTACCTGAGGATTTCCTACTTAATGCATTTGCCACAACATTTGCCTTTCCTGGATGATACTAGATTGTACAGTCCTAATCCTATAGTAATTCCATCCACCTTCTTTATCTCAGATTCAAGTCTTTTTGCTGAAATATATACTTTAAACTGTTGTAATTCGTAAAAATCTCACATATCTCACTATACAGCTAATGTTGCTAAATATTTAACGCAAATATTACTACTACCATTTCCAAATCATGCATAAGGTAATTTTGTTCGTATTTCTTCAATTGTCTAGAGGCATAAGCAATTACCCTACCATTTTGCATCAATCTAAAGTCTATCCTCGAAGCATCACAATACAACTAAAACCCTCCGCCTTTTGTTAGTAAAGCCAACATTAGAGCTGTAGTTAAACACTCTTTTAGTTTCTAGAAACTCCCCTTACAAGTATTGGACCAAATAAATTAGATATTCTTTTATATCAATCAAGTCAACAGGGTTGATATCTTAGAAAAATCATGAACAAATCTTTAATAGTAACCTGTTAATCCGATAAAACTTCGTACCTTCGTCACGGTCCTTGGTTTTTCCTAATTTATCATGGCTTTTACCTTTTTCGAGTCTACTTGTATTCCATCTTGAGATACAACGTATCCTAAGAATGCAACACTCTCAAGTCAAAATTCACATTTTGAAAATTTGGCATACAGTTGATGGTCTTAAAGTGTATATAATACCAATCTTAAATGTTTGGCATGCTCCTTATCTATTTGCGAATACACAAAAATATCATTGATGAAGACAATCACAAACTTATCCAAGAACATCTTGAACACTCTATTAATCAAATCCATGAAAGCTGCTAGACCATTTATAAGGCTAAAGGACATTACTAAAAACTCATAATGATCGTATCAAGTCTTGAAGGCAATCTTAGATACATCATCTGCTCTGATCTTTAGCTGATTGTATCCTGATCTTAGATCAATCTTAAAAAAACATATAACACCCTGAAGTTGGTCAAACAGATCATTAATTTGAGGTAGTGGATACTTATTGTTGATAGTCACCTTATTCAACTATCGATAATTAATACACAATTGGAGAGAACCATCCTTTTTCTTTACAAATAATACCTGTGCATCCCATGGGGAAGCATTGGGTCTGATAAAACCTTTATTCAAAAGATCTTGTAACTGATCATTTAATTCCTTTAACTCTGCAAGTGTCATTCTATATGGTAGTATAGAAATCAGACCTATACCAGGTACTAAGTCATAGAAAATTCAATTTCTCGCTTTAGAGGTAACCTTGATAACTCCTCAGGAAACACATCTGGAAACTTCTAAACTACCAAAACAATTTAGAGACAGCTACTCTCCACAGCTAAATCCCTTACTGAAGCGAGAAATCCTTGACACCCAAGGCTGAGCATCTTATTAGCCAATACTGTTGAAACTATATTAGAAGGAATAGTTCTTCTTTTCCCTTAAAGATAAACTCTTCGTCTCCTAGAATCCTAAATACCACTTCCTTCTCTCTACAATTCAATGTTGCATAATGAGTGGATAACTAGCTCATTCTCAATATTACATCAAAATTCATAACTGGCAGTACCATAAGATTCGCTACCAACCTTTTGTCATTAATTTCCATGGGATATGAGTAATAGATTAAATTCACCTCTATGGCATTAATCATAGGAGTAGATACTAACAAAGATTCTCCCATCCTATCTGATGCTATTTCTAACCTCATAGCAAAGTTAGGAGATATAAAAGAATGAGTTGCTCCTGAATCTATCAAAATCATAGCCTTTAATCCACATATGAGAAGGATACATGATAACACTGTATTGGAAGCATGTGCATCTTGAGGGGTAATGGTAAACATCTTAGCCTACCTACGGCTTGCCTACTGAGAGCTAGAGGGTTGCCCTAGACTACGACCTCCAGATCTACCTCCTAACCGTCCCC